>OX123190.2:25349400-25533954 GCA_944739405.2 Euclidia mi
GCTTACCTACGGCCAACACGTAAACGTAGCGAGAACTAACGATGTAATTCACCGATAAAACGTGCTCTTCATGTAAACATGTTTGAACCGTGAAACCTTCTAAAAGGTTGTATTTTCTTCATGGCCCTGAAAAAAACAAGGTACCCTTGTTATTGGATTTTCGTATCCTTTTTACCAAATATTTACTCGATCTTTCCATCCGTCCTAAAGCTGATATCGTCTTAGAAGTCCTATCAAATAATTTGGGACCAATAGGTTGATGCGATTTCTAGAATCTCGTCGGTATTCGTTGTGGATTACTATCATACTGGCTATATATATTTTCAAGTAATTTGGGAGGGGTATTGCGAAGAGCCTTACCTATAGTCTTTATATAAGTAATAATACATTCTCAACACTATATTACGTATTTTAGTCCAAACTATGCATCATCTTCCTTAACCCTAGATCACTAAACTTATTTTTCGACCCTTATTACTAAGATTCGTACTTTCGACCACGGTATTTAATAAAGGGGATAATGGGTTTTATTTGAATTAAACATGCATATTTTTTATTTTTATTATTAATTTATTATATTCTTCTAATTAATTAATAAAGGATCATGGGCATTTTTGTATGAGAGCTGGGCGTAAAACCAACAGAAATAAAATGTATTGTAATTTACTTTATTGTACTTCTAAATACCCCCTAAATACTTGTTAACCCCGATATCGACCGGGTATCGCTGCAAAAAAGTCCCAAAGATTGGTTAAATAAAACTGAGTCTGTAATCAGTGGTATTGCGAAGAGCCTTACCTATAGTCTTTATATAAGTAATAATATATTCTCAACACTATATTACGTATTTTAGTCCAAACTATGCATCATCTTCCTTAAATAAAATTATGATTATTTAAAAGGATAATGTGAAAAATAATCCGTGCGGACCAATCATTTTTCAATGATAAAAATAATAAATATAATATAAATTATAAAATCTAAATCACAATGATAATTTTAAAGGTACTTATTATTATGATTGACTATTTGGAACAACATTTTGACGAGCTTGCATTAGTCGTTGTCACTAGTTGATTCAAAGCTGAAAAAATTTACACGAAGAAGACCTATATCGAATATCTTATTATATTAACAACAAACGTAAACATTTTAAATTATTTAAAAATGAACACGATATCATAAATTCAATGCAAAGCTCTCACATTGTATTGTCCTCCACCGACCGCAAGGTGAATGCGATATCTAAGAAACAAAACCACTTACTAGTAATGGTCACGATACAAGTTACGTGACAAAAGTCTGAACGGGATATCGCTTTCACTGACCACGAATTTCAATTCTCAATTTCAATCCAAACAAAAATAAACAACAAGGGTGTTTCTATGTATAATATGTATGTATTTACAAAAAAAAAAGTATATATGTATGTTTATCCATTATTTAGTACCCATAGTACAAGCTCTGCTTAGTTTGGGACTAGATGGTGATGTGTGTTTGTGGTAAAATATTATTAATATTATTATTATTATCTATATTCTCAGCACAGGTGCACTTTTCAAATGGAATGTGGGTACAAAATTGATTGTATAAGCCCGCTTTCCATTTAGATATGGAAATTCCGACAGTGTGTATGACACCGCAGCACGCCTCGTTACTAAAAAATATTCCGACGCCAATGTATTTGCACGAAAAATGTTTGTCTTTAACGAGAACATATTATGCTTTAAATAATAATGGTGAATTTTATGTGCATTTAAAGTAATGATATGCTTGTTTATCGCACGGTGTTGGCAATGTGTCTCCTTTTAATATGGCGTCGTACAATCCAGTGTGAAATTAATTATTGAAGGAGTAAGGTCGCTAATGCATAATAATGATATTCAGTCTTAGTGTACGAATACCATCAATGTACAAATTGAGATTAATAGTTTGATATGAAACATTGTTATATTACATTTTCCCTTTATGAATGTTACTACAGTTGTAATACTATAATAACTGCTTTTCATGAAAAAGTAAGTATTAACTACGTTATTCGTAGACTATATTTATGTAATAGAGTTACACTGTTTAATTATTCTCGAAAGGTCGAAAAGCTGATAAAAATAAAATTAGGCTCACAAAATCGAGTTACGTACGAAATTAGATCAGAACTTTCCAGCAAATTGCCGTTGTTGATTTCTTGGAAAGGCATTCACTTCAGCGCCATGTTTTTCCAATTTTATAAGTTGATTGGTACTCTTGAAATAGGATAGAATGTTAATCAATGAAGTGCTTTTTGTCATTTTATATATTGATTGATAAAGCTCGACCAAACGCAAACGATGACCAGATGAAATGAAAGAATTATTTTCGGGAACGAATTGGATATTTGAACGAACATTTTAACTGTAATAAATATCGCCAAGTATTTGTTCTAACTTTTGGAAACGTCGTTGAAAACTAAATGAGTTTTGTTATGATACTTCACTCAAGTTATTGTGGGTCTGATAGAAAACAAACGAGGTCGTAATTTTTAAAAACGCTCCGTCGTTTGTTTGTTTTATATTTTATGAAAGTTTTGCATTTCCCTCATAAATAAGGATTTTATTTTATACTACCAGTCAATATGCTTATGGAAATAAGTATTCTGGGATATAAATGTTCAATACATACTCAAATGAATCAAGGAATAGCTTGCTATCAAGAAATACATGACGAATCGAGTAATTTGTCTTAGTTCTCGAGTTATTAAATGTCAATCGTTTGATATTATACTGATATGTACCTTTGTACATACTATTATCGTATTAATCGTTTTTAATCTATACAACGTTTTTTTTATAGTAGGAACAATCTATTCAGGTAAGTTAAGATTTCAGTGTTACTATGAAGAAAATATGATAAAACAGATTTTATTTTTCATGCGAAGGCATAATAATAAGTATTTGACATTTCAATAAACATTTGGCGTAAAAATTGCCTGTAGATAAAAACAAAGAGACTATTTCTAAGAAAATCTTCATAGTTATCACCCGTTATCTCTGTTGCATTCTCGAAGGTCATTTTCTTGTTCAAACAGCTTTAAGAAAATTATTAGCTGTTCCAAAGAGCGGCTGACTTCGGACCTCCACAGCTCAAAGAATATATACATAGGAGCAACTAAAGGGCATAATTAAACGTATCACTCGTTCGACTGAACAATATTTCTCTTTGATGTTGCTGTTAAATATATTATAAAGTTTATATACATGTATTGTGTAGTATGTTGCGAATTTTGTTGGTGTTCGTGTATATGAAATGAGATAAACCGCCGGACAGTCACTGTGGTCTAAAATGTTCTATGTTATACCACTTTGGGTACTGTGTTGTTTATTGTAAAGTGTATAAAGTGTAATAGAGTTTAATTTCAAAGTGTAATAATTACATATATCGTATTGTTCAAAGAGGATGCATGTTATCACACAACTCGTTATTTTGATGCCTTATTCATTTTTGTGGTGAGGGGACTTACTAACAATGCGGCTGTGCATAGAAACCCCCACACGAAGATAATGATAAGCTCATACCGCGTTAACTTAAAAATCGATGTATGAACGTGTTCACACTATGTCAACGATTAATAAAATTCAACGCTGAATCAGTCGTTACTGCAAAAAGTCGTGTACGATAGATTACCGTGTCGTGCTATATGTGAACACCTCCATTTAAATACAAAAACCACGACGCTTCGATAATCTTTTTTATAGATTCACGCCTGTAATTCCCGAAGGGCAGAGGTGTAATATTACACCCATATTTCGTCATGAATTTTTAGGTCCCACGTAAGTGGGGGCGAGCCTATTGCCGTTACCGGGCACATCACCAGACTACGTGCTGCTACTGAGAATTCGGAAAAACCCAGTAACACTTTTGCCCGACCCAGGAATTGAACCCGGGACCTCCGATCAGCAGTCGCATCCGCTACCCACTGGACCACGGAGGCAGTCACGGAGATAATCTGTCGTCACTAATTAGTGGGTACGCGTTCTAAGCTGGTGAAAACATCAGGAAATAAAAAGATATACCTATTTAATAGTTTTAATACGTTGGTGAATCTATTAAGACCCTTAAAATAAACTTTTATGAGATTTCATTTTCATTTCGTTCTTGTCATTGCCCTACCATCCCGAACCTGGTTGACGTCCATCAGTGTAATAGCTTTGTAACCTATTGGGATAAATAATTGTACATACATACATACATACATAGACTCACGCCTGTTTCCCCGAAGGGGTAGGCAGAGGCATATTAAACGCCCACTTTTCGCCAGTGTTTTGATCCCACGTAATAGGTGGCGAGCCTATTGCCGCTTATCGGGATATTTTGTTTGCCAGAGCCTCGTCCGTTGATCGGCAGGTGCACCACTTGCAGGTGAGGCTGGCTTGGGACCCTAAATTCTTAGTGGGAACCCTATGCACCCATAAATAATTGTTTTTTTAATAATCACTAGCCGCTTCTTTTTGCTGTTTTACATAACGAAACCAATATGTTTAAAGTCATTAGCAAAATTTCGTAAAACTCTTCAAACAAGTACTCTTGAAGTGAATTAGAATAACATTTAAATAGATTGTCTTTTCTTTAGTCATTGTTTATTTTTATACATTTTTGAGGATAATGGTAGCCAATCACTGCTACTTTATTTAAATAACAAAGACCTTATCAAGTATATTTTAATTTGGAATAATGCAAGAAAGTCATCATACTGTGAAAACACGGATTAAAAAGTTTATAAGAAAATTAATATGCCACGCTGTAATTCAAACCCCATTCCTTATTTAAAAGGGATTAGTATTGAAATTTTGCCCGTATTTTCAAAATATTTTAAATTTTTAATTTGGCTGCGACGGGTGTTTCCTGCATATTTGTTTTAATATGGCCGTCTAGTAGCATAAAACAGGTAAAACGCTCTGTGATACATGCTCGATTTGTTTCCTCTGCAGCCTTTTGTAATCCATTGCTAGACATAAGCCTCTCCTAATTTTCTTCACAGTAGTATGAGTCAATATGAAGATTTGGCCATAACTATGCCAACCTGTCTAGGTGGCATAATTATGGCCCACCAGGCTTTGATGATTTGATGACTAGTTTTCCGTCTCTTTGCAAAGATAATACTTGCTTCGTGTAGCCTCTTACGACACCCACGGAATGGACTGTGGTAGCGACATTTTGTATTCTTAAACTGTTACCACACGGAGATTTATTTATGAACGAAAATTTCATATTTAATGTGGTCTTTGGACTTATTCACACCAGTCATCTGTTAGTTATCTTAAATAGGTTATCAAATTTTCGGAAGAAGCAGAGAAATAAATAAGAACGGCATGAATTTTATCTATGATAGTTTTATAAGCTACAACGCTAATGCACGTGCATCAAATTTCTCAAGCTACAGAAATATTTTTGATTAGTAGCTGATTAGCAATAGGCTTAACGATATAATGATAAGTTATAATCGGGGCCTTAGCTATTTCACCTACATTTGGGTTATTGAAGGGATTTGAAAAAATGACTAGACCTGCCTACCTTTTTTTTTTTTTTTTGTTTTACGAGTTGGAAAATCCCTTCGGATCTCCGACTCTTGGGGGAAATAAGAGCCGGAGTATGTGGTGTTTCCACTAAAAACCACCTCGACTTCCGCCATGTACCCGTGTGTCGGAGGGTGGGGCATCACCAAAGCACTCGTCGCCACCCTCCGACGGGTATTGGCCCGCCAGATGGTCAGGCGGGCCCCGAACAAAACCCCCTTGGCGACGGATTAAGGTGTTGGACTCCGCCGCCAAAACGCCCAGCGGCCGCAGAGGATAGGGAGGACGGCAACGCAACACCGCATCTCCTCTTCCTCTGCGGCCCCACCGCGACGCATCGAATGGTGCGCCCCCATTTGGTCGCGGGAGATAGGGCGCGCGGCAACGCAACACCGACACGCCTCTCCTCCCGCGACCGCACCCGAATGCGAGGGACAGACAGAACTGTACCCCGCACCCGCACCGTTGGACGCATCCTGCGCAGGCCCCTCCAAGCCCACGCGGAGCGTCCCCTCCTGGATCCCTCTTAGCTTCACCGCGGGTGACCAATCCACGGTTACTGAGCCCCCCCACCACGACAAGGTGGAGATCCCACGGGGGGATAGACCTGCCTACCTGAAGACAAAACTTGAAATGAGAGAGGTAACTGCCTAGGTTGACGTATTTTAGCACTTTGACTCTCTGTAAGAAACGGATATATATAAATAGGTTGTATTTTCAGATACTTTTGGTACTGTCTACCTATTGTGTTTTCCGTTCCACTTCGGCTGTCTTGCAATGCTACCAGCAAAGCTTTATATTTTTACTCATCCGTTCATTTCTGTATACACCATCCTGACACTACTTTAGCAAAATAAATAATCATGTTTTCTTTTTCTTTCTTACCTCTAAACACCATCATATTATATAGGCAGTAGTTTTTGTTTGGTCTAAGCAGAAACATAAAATGTTGAGTAGTTTTTTGCTAAAAAGGTAATTATTATTAAAAACATTTTGTAATTAATAATAATTATTTAACTAACAGACAATAAATATGTAACATTATATTTGTAAAAATGTTTACACATTCGATGCATATTATATTATTATAAACTCGCAAACAACGTTATATATTTAAAATAATTATAAAGGCCTAAGTATGTAACTTTCGGCACATTCTAACAGACGCGACTCAGCTACATTTTAATCACAAAACAGGCCATTTCTTTGCGTTAGCTAGATCAAATAATAATGTAGTGGTCATCTGCGCTTGACGCACCGCCCCGAAGTGTTTTTGCGTTCTCGAAATGGAACCCATCCGGCGAACGAAAAGTTATTCGGGCGTAACATGAACTTTCGAGTAAATGTAGCATGTGTTTAACCACAGCTATAATTTCAACGTAACGACCTTCTACGTGAGAGAGATAAGTGGAAGTTTTCGGCAGAGAAGGTATTCCTACCAGTTTATCGCACGCACGTTGGAAGAAATTTTAATGAATGTGCTAGTGAAAGATTTATTAGCTCGAAGCGCGCAGTATTGCGTGCGTCGACGGGTTACATCCGACTGATTTATAAATACAACCTAATGGCGCTGTTAACTCTTTATATTTTAATGATTTTTTATTGTCGCATCCGATACGAATGAATGGGGTCAGCGTGAAATGAGCTGTGAAGGTATTGAGCCCGCTGATATTCTGTCACACGATCTGACCGCTCAAACCAGCCGCTTTTATGTCGCAAACATAAGTTAACATTAATGGATTCGATGTTATATCATTTCACTTCGTAACATGTTTGACCGCTATTTTGTTAGAGCTGAAAGCCTACACAGATTTTATTGAAGCCTTTAGGTTCAAGAATGTCCTATAGTGAGTTGTAGTTCAGTTCGTTGAACTTTGTCATATCTGGGAAATACGAGCTTATTCTTGTTCTTTTATATTGATGGTCACGCAAGGGACCTACATATTTCACTCTGGCATGTCTTGTGTCTAGCATATTTGATCAGGCTTTATCTGCTTCTAGGAATGCATCGCATGGTTTGGTCTTCGACGTTCTGTTTTTGTGGATAGTTACAAAAAAGCTATTACTGATTCCATGTCGACCTATCGCGTGTTTAACTCGCAACGAAAGCTTCGATGTTTTTGCCTTTTCACGCCTCAAAATTGAAATGGTGTTTGAATATTCGATGTTGACTACACAAAGTATTTTTAAACAGTTAATTCCCTTTTTGTGTACTGCTGCGGGCAATGTATGTAACTAACGTAGAGTATGGTATGCTTTAGTAAAACTGTAGCGTGCAGGGGATGAAACATGGTGCTAGACATAATTACTATTTCAATAAGTATTACAAGTTTTACTGTTCGGTAAGCTAAAGTTTTATTTATATTGAGAGACCTAGATGATAAAAACCTTATTAAATTAACATAATTAGAAAGAAGTCAGCCTTTGTCCTTAGTCTCGTTATCGGCATCTACGTCATAATCAAATACGAAAATTGAAAATATATTTTCATTTGCCAAATCTCAGGTCTGAAAATTTAAAATCCTCTAGAGCCATTCGCAATCTGCTTCTGGATATAAACCTCATATAATCTCCTTATTTGCAGTAGTATTGTAAAGCAATAGGAGGTTTGACCCTCTTATACTACGCTGGCCAGACGGGTTGATCGGGTTTCATGTTGATTTTTACGACGTTTCCGTTGTATTTGCTTCATGTATTTTCCTTACCACGCCCACTAAGTGTAACTTCATATTTCTAATCCTTTATGAGGGGAGAACAATATCAGATAAAATAGGTATTTATTGAATAAACATACAAATTTGTTGGTCTATATCTATCGATTGTTGTTCCTTACGCTACTTTGCGAATTCGTTCCAATTACTAAAACTACAAGTTTATCACATACCTAAGTAAATTGACAACAACATTTTTGATTGTTTATTCTTATATATCGGTCCCGAAAATATTAGTTTGTCATTTGTATTTCCACGTAATATTCAAACTAAGTAATCCCGTAATAACGTAACAGAGTAGAGGTGCTTTTTAACTGCAGTTTAACAATTACAATTTGTACAAGCTAGCGAAGGGAACCGTAAGTACTCTTTCAGACTGGAGGCGAGCGGGTGCTAGCGCGGGCGCGTGTAATTCAAATGTATGCAGACGCCAGTTGCGTTCACAGTGCGCGCGCGAGCCGCGCGTCTTCATGAGGCGGGCGCGCGCGCGGGTGGCGCGGGAGTTTCTAATGGCTCAGTCCGCCCGTATCGTTCACAGTGATATAGCGTCTGTTAGGTGACTACGCGTGTGGTTCTAAACCATTTTGATTCACCCGCCAAAGCGCACCAGTAGAGAGTTTAACAGTCCACTGCTGGACTAGGCCTCTCCTTTGAAAGGAGGAATTGGCCTACTATACCACGCTGGCCAAACGGGTTGGTATAGGGTTTGTATCAAGTTTTCCTTCTCTTACAGTGCTTGTTCTCTGCAGAATATGCTCCCTCTGTCGGCTCTTACGACACCCATGGGATGATATGGGGTGGTGACAATCCGTATTCTTAATCCGTCACCACACGGATATCATAATATATAAATCTATATATGATATCCGTGTGTGATATATAAATCTTCATCCATGTCTTCTAAATACGTAGCAGCTCAAAGTTTGAGAACGACCAAACACATGTGCAATGACACTCGAAGCTCGCTCGGCACTGTGAATACGCAGACGCCAAGACCCGAGCGCCCGCACCCGCTAGTGCAGTCTGATTGAGCACTATGTGTCTAACTTTGGCTCGCCGCACTTGTTTTATTTCTACTCCTAGTTCATTTCTACTAACTTTCTGGCAGACTACCGCCAGCTAGTCTTTGCTTAGAAAAAGTATGCACCGTTATTTTAGTCTTGTAACACACGACCGCATAGACGAGTAGGTATTTATAATGCCTTAATCATGCACGCCAGGGTTAGTGGAAAATGTTTACTTATTGTTTTTTACAGGCTTTTAAATGGTAGTCGGACGGATAAAGAATACAAAATGTCACTAACCAATTTATTCATGTTGTAAGAGACGACTTAGGAAAGTTTACAAAGGAAATAATATCATTGTGTAGAGACGGAAAACGCGACATTGAACCCTATAACAACCCGTCTGATCAGCTAGGTATAGTAGGCCAAATCCTCCTATTTGCCCACAAGCTATTATAATGTAAATTAGGAGACGTCTATGTCCAGCAGTAGAGTCTAAAATGCTGTTATGATGCACACGCACACGACTCCGTAGTAGACGAGTATTTGTAGATACTTAATCTTAGTTTATAACTATATCTGGGTTAAGGAGAATTTTTGTATTAAACAAATATATTATTTATAACGGGTCTTACTCGCGATAAATAATATATTTAAGGCATAATACCTCGGTCAGTCCCGCCGCGACCACGGCTGAAGCAAGTCAGTCGAAACGTTGGCAAATACCGAGGTATTTATGCCTTAAATATATTATTTAACGCGAGTAAGACCCGCTATATAACCTTTTATAATGTATACTAATCGCGAAAGTATAAAATGTTTGCATGTTATTTTTGTACAGAATTTAAATTGACATGGGAAAGAATCCACAAAACTCTCGGCAAAGTACTTTTATTTACTAAAGTAAGTTGCTATGCTGCCAACGCGAAGGGGAAAGATATCAAGAGTGTTTATTCTATACGGTTTCCCATATAAACTTTAAGCTTCCCAGTTTGAAAAGGTATTAAGCAATAGAGAAATTGTTATTCATAACTTTCGGTAAATAAATAAAGAGCATTGATGTTAGTATATCTTGAGTGTTGCCTAAATGTTTAGTGTCAAATAATATTAGTAGTTTTCAGTGTTCGGTAACCACACACACTATATGGCTTTGAAACTTTTGCCGAAAATTTTCATTATTCACTTCCTCATGTCGGTATTTTGTTAATACGTAACTATTAAGTTTAATTAAAATCGGTTACATCCGAATCTCTGCCGACTTACGGCTCGGTCACGGCCTACAGCGGCGAGCGCCAGCGGCGAGCGTTTTCGATGTACATGGCGCGTTTACTGTGACGCGGCGCGCGGCAGCCTCAGAGTAAACGCGACATGTACATCGCCCCTGCCGCGCCGCTCGCCGCTTAGACCGATCTCGTGACCAGGCCCTTAGACTGGTTTATGCCTTCTCATCATAAACACCTTAACTTTTCTTAAAAGCTTCCTCTCTATACTCTTATAGCAAAGCAAGAGAGGATTGAAAAGAGGACTTGGTTTTTCGCTCTGACTCACTGAACGAAAAACATTTAAAATAATGTTACTTTATGTCACTCATTTGTGAGAGAGTGATGATCTTGGTTCAAAAGTTATTTTAAGCTGTAACTAGCTTGGACCTACAATTC
This sequence comes from Euclidia mi, assembly GCA_944739405.2. Classification (NCBI taxonomy): domain Eukaryota; kingdom Metazoa; phylum Arthropoda; class Insecta; order Lepidoptera; family Erebidae; genus Euclidia; species Euclidia mi. The sequence goes on from OX123190.2 coordinate 25,360,323, forward strand.
AGTAGCACTGCCATTTAGAGGAGACAGCTGTTCACATGTTGAATTGAAAATAACTCAACCAAATATAAGTCAGGGTCGCATTTTGGATTTTGTGGAACGGTATTAAGGACCTCTTTATGTATAAAATGTTGAGAAAACGTTTGCAACACTTTTAGCTTAGCTTTCTAATCCTTTAACATCGCATCCTTTGTATAGCACAGATTACAACTAAAACAAGACTTCAAAATCGCCTTAGAGGGTGATTATGTAACAAATGCACCTGGTATCACAATTTCAATTTCGTATTACCATTAGCTGCTCTTAAAGGAAGGGGAACGACCCCATTGGGAATTATAATTATCTATTTCAGCCCCAATCGCTCCTTACCAAAACCTTTCTCTCTTAATCTTCGTTATATCTATTTTGCAAATTACATACTAACTATTCGCCTTTATAAGAACGAATTTAATCCCTTTATTGACGGGAATTAGGGAACCCTTTCGTGTTTATGTGGTTATATTAATATTACTATAGAGATTAATTCTGATTACTATTAGGAATATTTCCTTTGTAGCAGACGTTGGACAAAATTGTGTTTGTGTTACACTTATGGTATGTTTGAACATTAATCATTTTTATTATTTCACTGGACGATTACTTTTCCCACTATATTACGATTAAAGTATTATCAATATATTATGTATGTAGCTTATCGAATACTACAAAAATAAACAGTTTTAGTACAACTTCAACAACTCCCTCACGCCAATTTATCAAATTATGGGCACACAAAATATCAATAAACGGGCAAATTTTTGTAGGTAACCAATATTTTTATACCACATCGCGAATGTTATTATATTATTAAATTTAACTACCGTCTCTGTGTGTTGAACTCTGCTCTGATCAATGATTTTGTAAAAAAAACTAAAAACACGTACCTAAAAATAGCTACGTTTATCTAAACATTTAAAGGAAGCCACAGGTTAGCCATTTATTTAATTCACAGCGGCACTCTAATTCAATTGCAGTGCCGGCATAATTAGATTGAGTTTTTCTGTCAAGCAACTTTCAGTAGTACAGAATCTAACTCAAACTTGCTTATTTGCAAAATTGTTTATTCATTTAGATAACAACGGTGCAATTTTAAATGGCAAGCTACATTAGAAAGTCAGAATGCAGGATTAAGGCCGATATTACAATGGGCGTGCGCGTTCCTTGAGCGGCTTGCCTGGCGTGTTTCCGCCGTGCGGTCGGCGTTCATACTGTAGTCCAAAGTGAACGTTGGGTACCTACACGCTGAGTGGACGCGGTGTGCACGCCAAATAGACGCTTAATGAACGCGCACACCCAATGAGAGGGAGGCCTAAGTCAGGTACAGCCTACTTGGGACCCCGACGAGGTGAGTTCATTGTCCACAGCTGTCATGAACACATAATTACACTTTATATGGGGAGCAATCCCAATTAAAGCAACCTGATGGCTGTTACATCATTTTGCTAAAAGGCGTTTCGGTGATTTAGGAAGACTGACAAGAAAAAGAAACGTATAAGTTCGGAATGCTACTTTTTGAAATGTGAATCGTGACTGACACCACTTGTGTGAATGATGGATTGAAAGTTTCGGTTGCTAATGGGACGGACGTTAAGGGTTCAATTCACACACGAGTCACATCTATGGGTTATCCACAAGTGGTTCTATAGAGTCTACTCAGAATTTGTAAATAAAATAAACATAAATTATGGACATGTGAAGCAGGATACATTATACACCTATGATGCAGGCATTTGATTTTATAAACAAACTTGAGCTAAAGTTTGAAACATTAGTGAACTACTTTTGATAATTAAAACGTTCTTATAATAATTGTTCTTCGAAACTCAGTTGGATGCAAATTGTATCTTGATGTTGTTTATACATTTACAGTAACAAATTAGACTGTGAGTATTGCAAGCAACTATGAGCAATAATTACCGTTTAGAAGCGTACATTAAATGTTAACAAGATAGCAGCTAAAATAAGGAACGAGACTAAGACATCTCATTTAATGCTCCTTGAATCGTCACGGTAAATGCTTCCACAGTCCCATCGTCACTCTATTAGCATAACTCAATTGAACGCACCGTACTTCGCACTTACATTATCACTTAAAATATTTAATCTCACAAAAGTTCTCAATACCGTGAAATTCGTTTCACATTCCCCCAGCGAAATGTCAAACGCTTAGAGAGCGGATCCTCAAATACTCTAAGAGGGTCGATCAGACCCCTTGACAGCTCTAACCAGTAATCCGTTGAAACCGAAGGGTCAATTTCCAATTATATAATTGTCTACTCGCTATGTACGTTCTCCAAATGTCCAATGGAATGTCTTTAAATAATTATTTTATTTGATAAGAAAATCAGTAAGGAGTATGATTCTCTCTTACGCTTCGATTCTCTTTGATCGTCTTCGTATATAAATTTATAAAATTATAACAAATACTTAGGTAATTACGAGGATATAATGATCATAAACAACCACGACCACGATTGGTGAAAGCATTTTCTTGTGGTATTCACATGTAGCAGGAGTATTTATAGAATATGTTTTGGAATTTTCATTTTTATTCCACAACAAAATAGAGCGTCTTAAATATTATAAAGTCGATGGTAGGTTAGCTTAATTAAATCAGTTGCGAGGAAGACTGCATAATAATAATATCTCATGTATAATATATCAATTCACGCCAGGCAATCTAATGCTAAACTAGACACAGCCAAGTCTAGCGATAGTTTTTAATATATTACGAGTATACTTATTGGGCACACAAAGTCTTTCTTCGTCTTTTGGTCAAATAAGTCATAAACATAAATTTGATTAGACTTTACTACAGTCAACCCAATATATTTATAAATTTAGTCGTGGGTCCACACTAGCGCCACTCAGCTACATCTATCCCCAGCCACCCTAACAAATGGTTGTGACGGGTAAGCTAATAAGAGCCCGCGGCTTCGGCTCAAATCGATTAATCTACGTGATTAAGTAACATCAACGTTAAGCTTTATGTGTCTTGATTATATTTGAAGGCTTTGTGAAGCTCCCTTATCTTGAAGTTAAGTATAACAAGTGAAACCTAAAAATAGACTTACCGAAGTGGTTTGGTTCTCCTGAAGTCCTAGGACATTTCTAGGACTACTACTATCCTAGCATACCTCCGTATTCTTCTCAGTCGTTAGACTCTTGACAGAGTCGTCATGGTCGTCATGTCCGGTCTGGTGGCAAGCTTGACAATCCGTCTACACTCGTCCCTCATGACAGCCTTTCTTGTGCACAGATGCAGGGGTGCGTCCGCTGCTGCCTTGATTTGGTCAGTCCATCTTGTGGGTGATCTGCCGCGCGCTCTTTTACCTTCAACCCCGCCCTGCACCACAAGACGCTCGATAGAATCGTCGCTACGCCGCGATATGTGGCCGAAGAAAGTTACGAGTAGGATGCGGCCTTTGACAATGGAGATAGACGCTATCTGATGTTCAATTCCTTCAGTATGGATTTGTTGGTCCGAAATTTTGTCCACGATATTTTCAGCATCTTCCTCCAGCACCACATTTCCAACTCGTCGATTCTCTTCTTTTCGCTCTCCCTCAGAGTCCACGTCTCCGCAAAATACAGAAAAATGCGGAAAATCAGGGTTCTGACGAGTCGGGTCTTTGTGGATTTGGTGATGTTTCGATTGCTCCAAATCTTGTTCATCTGATCCATCGCAGATCTAGCAATAGCCATGCGTCGCCTGATTTCATCAACACAGCCACCCTCATTTGATATCAAGGCTCCAAGATTTTTAGGCCAAACTCGAGACTAGCTGTCTCCATCCTGGACATGAGTTCTTCCATTTGAGGAATGGAGGTCGCAAATAGTGTTGTCTCATCAGCGTAACGTAAGTTTGAAATTTTTCGACTTCCCACCGCAATACCATCTGTCCAATCCTCAAGGGTGATTCTCATTATCATATCATATAGTTCTGTGTAGACTTGAACAATACGGGAGAGATGACACATACTTGGTGGACTCCGGCCCTCGGATGAAAATCGCCAGAAAAACCATCGTCAGTTCGAACAGATGCACTTCCAGCCTCATAAAGCTGTCGAAGCAAATGCACCAGATGTTTTAGTGTTCCCATTTCTAGAAGCGACCTCCACAACTTTGGGCACTTTACGGAGTCAAATGCCTTCGAGAAATCCACGAAACATATGAATGTCGGTTTGTTGGATTCTCTGGCCTTCTCAATAATCTGGCGCAAAATCAATATCTGTTCGCGGGTGCCCTTCCCTTTTACGAAACCTGCCTGTTCAGGTGCAATTTCCCTGGACAAGTACGATTTGAGACGTTCATTTATTATGTGCAGCACCTCCGTATTAGATTTGTGGAGGATGAAAGGTGTGGTGTTCCTCCAACTAGAGGGAGGATCCTCTAACCAGGCTGGGTGCCGTATCGTGCCTGGTAGACTGACAGTCCACACACAAGATTGGTGACCCCGACGTGATCTGAAGCAACCTTCACCGGTCAGATCAGCACCTGCAACATCGTCGTCATCCTCACTTCGCCTCGCTCTCAACTTTCGCGCGCTACGACGCATATATACAACTTCTCAAATACGTCCGTCGGACTAACAGTCCACCAGGCACGATCACCCAGCCTGGTTAGAGGATCCTCCCTCTAGTTGGAGGAACACCACACCTTTCATCCTCCACAGATCCATATAAATACCCCAGCAGAGGCAGAGAGCATACCCCAGCAGAGTATGGAGGTAGCGATAGCCTAGTGGAGATACCAATGGACTGCCATGCAGAGGGTATCGGGTTCGAATCCACGGCACGCACCAATGACTTTTCTAAATTGTTAATTATCGCTTGCCCCGTGCCTCGGAGAGCACGTTAAACCGTCGGTCCCGGCTGTCATGAAGATCTTTGACAGTCGTTACGGGGGTCAGTACCTTAAAATAAACTGATACTGGTCTAACCGTGGAATATCGCTGTCCCTTTGGGTTACGGAGGTCAGACGACAGTCGCTCTGTGGAAAAGTTGATATTCTGTCATATCTGGTTAGACCAGTAAGCGGACCTCGGGCTTCAAGGCGTGCAAGTCTTGGTTGCAACCGGGATAACGCTAGGACGATGATGAAATACCCCATCATTATCAACATCTTAGCCTAGAGAGATATTGGCCTCCCACAAAGCTTGAGACCACACAGACCGTTCTAAAGCCACTGGCACCTGTATGCACCACTTCACATGGTTTCAAGTGGTTAATACAGTCGGTTGTAAAAATGCGACTTAGTAAAGTTGCCAAAAATCTTGCACCATAATAATATATTTGGCAACAAAAGGGACAACAAATTAAGAAACATCAATTACGCATCCTATACAACGTGCCACTGCAATACAACGTGAAACCTTATTACTTAATACTACCTAAACCCTGATATACAACATAGTTCCAACTTCATCCCTCGCATAACTAACATAACATTTTCGAAATTGTTTCAATGAGAAGTTGAGACCACGAGCGGCGCCGCAGGACGATTTACTATTTACCCGTATGTATAAGTCTCACAAGTTTTATCATTAACACTTTAGGAAAACCGGCGGAGGTCTCAGCCGTCCACATAACTTCCCCCTCGACGTTCCGCTTGAAATATCGATGAGGGCGCTCTAAAATATTGAAAGCTTTAAAAGCTAAGAATGGTTATTACTATACTTGTTTGAAACTACAGCAACACCTTGATTTATTGGCCTTGAATTCTCCGTCCGACGTCCGACCAACTTTACTAATTAAGAGAAAGATTAATTTCCCTTTTCCCTTAAACAATTTCCCTTAAAAGTTATAACACTTGGAAACTCTTTTTTCGTTTATAAAAAATAATTTGATTCTTCCCTAAGCCCTGTTGGAAATATTTTGTGGAGATTTTCCACAAAATAAATCTGCCAAACAAGAAAGATTTTTCGTAACATAAGTAACCGCGTAACAACAAGTAATCTTCGGAAAGTTTTTTGGTTTGCAAATTAGGTGGTGTATCTATCGGTATCTGTTAAGTTCGTACATTTGAATACTTTTGTAGTGCGGGTAAGAATACTGTAGATATTAAGAATACATTAAGTTTGAATAATGATTGAGTCATCACAATTTAAATTAAATAATGGACGTTTAACTAAGGCTAGACAATAACGATAAAAACTTTAGTTTAAATAAAATTTACAAAATAATTGTCAAATCAAACGTAAATTAAGGTATAATAACCGTCAATTTTTCCCTTTCACAAACGTTTTAATGCTAAAGCCGAAATATTTGATCCCTAATGACACAGTCGAGCTATACTAACACGCCATAAACTCATTTACTGTCGACTCCCTAATCTTGCCTTCCAGTGTATTTAGTTTCTCATTTATGAACCACCGTTAGCGTGAAACTTACTTGGTACATCGTACATAATTATTAATATAGGCTTAGGGCTGTAATGAACCACAATGCTCGCGCTCTATAATATAATATCCTGTACTACTTTGATTCCCAACGTATAATTTGGAACTACTAACTCCCGCGTTATAATGACAACCGGCTTTTGAATAATGACGATCTATTTTGTACTTGCAACATTGTGAATAATTTTCTTCATACATGAACAGTTGAACACGTTTCGTTTAGATGTTATATCTCTAGAATGATCTAGATATACTTTATTTTATGTTGTGCGTTCTACTAATAGCCAAAGGGCTGGGCGATTCTATCATCACTATGCCTCATAATCTTGTGACTCCGATCCTAATTTGGTGGTGAAGGCGATACTATAAAATACTCCAGACGTTATCTAGCGCCCTACCCAACAAAGTCTGTACCAAATGAAGTCTATGCCGATTATGCCACATTCAACTTATATCTAGTGATAAACTCATCTAACTTTATTGCACTAGTTTCTTTTCTAATGTTATGTAATTTTAGTTACAGCATATCTAATATCGTTCTCTTCAGATGCCGAAATTACACTGTTTTGTTTTACTCATCGGTATGCCCATCAACATATCTAACTGCTTGCAAGCTTTTGAGAAAAAGTCTGCCAATCATCAGCGTGCTCGTTGAAACTTTGAGCTTTGCTCATTGCTAGCAAGATCGCGAAGATGTGCGCAAGGAGGCCCTTCAATTCGTTTTGCAGGCCAAACCTTGCCTACGATCGAAGTAAGTTAGGCTAAAGATTGTTATCCTGATCTTATTAATTTTCTGTACATATAAAATTTTTTACTGACTGACTGGCAGACAATGCACAGCGAAAATTGGGCTCTTCGGCTGAATTTTGGCATGTATATTCTTTGGGAACTGTAAGGATGCACTAAGAAGGGATTTCTCTAAATTCCCAAGGGATCAGGAAGAAATATCCTCTAGTAAAATATAAGCTAATATTTTACCGCCCCGTTTAATAAAAGTTATCGGCGCGTATCAAAAACCTCGTCCACTCTATAATAGCATTAACATAATTGTAGTGGACTGTAGGTATATGCTGGTAAATTTCGACAATTCTTGAAGACTTTGAACTTCTTGGATGAGCGATTAAAAGATCAACTGTTCAATGATTTGCAATTTTCACAAAAGTTAGGCAAAGCGCCTGATACAATTAAATAGCATGACACAACTTATAATTAAAACAGAAGAGCCGTATGTAGGAGCTCGAACAATATATGTATTATGTAACAGCTATTATGCACGGTTGCATCTTAAACGATTTGTGAAAAAAATAGTGTACTAAAATATTTTCTTAACAGACGTTTACGAAAGACATCTTCTGTTTAAATAAAATCCTTGCGATACAGACTGAGTGACAGACAAGCTACAGCCAAAACTATTAGGCGCAGAATGCTGAAATTTGGCATGTATATTCCTTGGAGACCATATGGGTGCACTAAGAAAGGATTTCCTAAATTCCCACGATCGGGCAGAACTAGTTAAATTTAAAAAGAGTGCGCGCGTAGCTGCAGGGATTCTCTATCTTTCCTAAGTTTTGAGGTCTGTGCTCCCAAACATAGCCAAATAAATAACATATTAAATACTGCCTCGTTGGTCTCGCTGCATAAATGTACGCGTGGGATTGGAAAGTCTCGGGTTCGATTCCCGGGTCGGGCAAAGTGTTATTGGGTTTTTCCGTTAGGAAATTCTCAGTAGCAGCACGGAGTCTGGTAATGTTGGGCACATTACTTACTTGATACTTGATGGCACGGGCTGTTTCCGCAACTCCACGTATTGGCGTGTATTTTGCGTGCAGGTGGGAGTGGTGTCGTCATTCGAGCCACCCCAGCTCTTCGAGGAAGGCCAGCAGACTCTTGATGTGGCCCACTGCTTCCCTCAGGGTGCTGTATCTCGTCAGGTACTGCTGCCTGTACTGTGCGACCTCAGGGCAGTCGAAGAGCAGGTGGGCTGTCATCTCGTCTGCTGCTATACAGGCCCTGTACAGCGGGCTGTCAATGATACCTATAGTAAATAGGTGTTTATTAAAGAATCCGTGTCCTGTGTAGGCGGCCGTGATTGTCCGCAGTTGTTGTTTGGACAGCCGGAGGATTTGTTTGGCTATCTTACCGTCTACTGCGGGAAGAGCCTCCTTGGCCTGCCTACATGTTTCAATACCAATCCAGGACTGGTTGTGTTGGGTCCTGGTCCGATTCCTTACCAGGTTACGATAAAAACCAGAAGGGAGGAATAATGGGCTCGGGTCCCACCACCTCTAAAGTGGCCCCTCTTCTGGCAAGTACGTCGGCTGCGTCATTCCCTCTTGAGCCACTGTGGCCCTTGATCCATTGCAGTGTTAATTTGTTTTGTCTACCTACCTCTGTTAGTTTCTGGTGGCATTCAAGCGTGACTGCCGAGGTGATAGTATGGCTTTTGAGGGCTGAGAGGATAGCCTTACTATCTGAGAGGATTCTAATGGATCGTTCCTTTACCTCACGTGCCATGATTGCTGTGGCAGCTAGGATTATGCCAAAACATTCGACCTGGTAGACCGTGTTGTAGAATGTAGGCTCCCAGCGGTGCTGCGATGTTGATGTTTAGGTCCTCGGAGAATACTCCTGAATCCGTACCTGTATCCGTCTTAGACCCATCTGTGAAGATCGTGAGCTCGTTGTGGCCAACCGCTCCCTCGTGAAGATCCTCGTACAGTTGGATTTTGTATTTCTTGTCGAACACAAATTGTTTCGGTATTCAGTCGCCAATGGCTTGTGTGAGAGGAACTTCTTTAAAGAGTGTGTTTAAGTTGCTAGTGTGCGGTGTGTTAGTGTCTTTGCAGGGCTTCAGAGCTCTTAGCCGAATTGCCGACATCGTTGCCTCCTGTTGTATGAACAGGTGCAATGGAGGCAAGTCCAGCAACACTTCAAGTGCCGCTGTAGGTGTAGTTTTCATGCAGCCAGTGGCCGCTAGGCATGCAAGTCTTTGAAGCTTTTGAAGCTTCTTGGCGGCCGTTGTTAGGTTGGTCCGAGGCCACCACACTACTGCGCCGTAGCTTATCATCGGACGTATTATTGTCTTATAGAACCATAAGACAATTTTGGGGGATAGGCCCCATTGTTTACCTATCATCTTCTTGCACTGCCAGAAGACGATGCTGGCTTTATTGAGCTTATTTTCCATGTGGCTGTTCCATGTCAATTTGCTGTCAAGAGTGACGTCCAGGTACTTTACCTCGGTAGACAGTTTGAGCTCTGTGTTGAATAGCCTGGGCAGTCGGTAAGTACCCAGCGCGCGTTTGTGTGTGAACATGACTAGTTCGGTCTTGGTCGGGTTTACTGATAATTCGTACTCATTACACCACCACTCTACTATGCGTAGAGCCTGTTGAGTAAGGTCGTACACTGTACTAGCTACCTTACCTGAGGTGAGAATGGTCAGATCATCTGCATATCCTATTGTGTAAAAATATCTCGCGTTGAGTTTGTCTATGAGTTAATTGATGACTAAGTTCTACAATAGCGGGGAGAGAACACCGCCCTGCGGGCAACCTTTAGTTATCAAGGCTGTCTGTGTGTCGCCGTGCAGGCGAACTACCCTTTTGCTGAGCATTTTTTGGATCCACTGTATGAGGATCTGCTCCACACCATGTCTGGCTAGGGCGTTGCTTATGCTGGAGAAGTTTGTCTTGTCAAAGGCTCCTTCTATGTCAATGAAGGTGCCCAGACAGATGCTTTTTTGTTGTATAGTAGCTTCTATCTGGTTCACGACCTGATGCAAGGCCTATTCCGTCGATTTCCCTGAGCTGTATGCATGTTGGTTGGCATGTAGGTGCTTAAGTGCCCCACTTCTTAGTTGCCTCTCGCAGAGCCTTTCCTTTCAGGCTTTAAGCATGAAGGAGGTCAGGCTTATTGGTCTGAAGGACTTTGCATTGGTTTAGTTTGTTTTGCCTGGTTTTGGTATGAAAATTAGTTTGACTTCCCTCCAACTCTTCGGTACATATCTAAGGGCCAGGCTAGCCCTCATCATTGCCAGAAGTCTTTTACGGACAAGTTCACCCCCGCCCCCCATTGTTATAACCCTGGGAAGATGCCGTCCAGTCCGGCTGCTTTGAAGGGATGCTATCGATGGCCCATCGGAGTTTTTCTTCTGTGATCACGGTGTTTGCGTGTCTCCACTCGTGTTCTGTCGCCACTGTTGGTGTATCGTGCCACGTTATTACTGGGGTGAGGACGCAGCCTGGGAAGTGTGTTTCGAGTAGGACGCGTCTTGTCTCCTCCTCCGATGTGGTGTATGTGTTATCCGGTTTACGGAGAGTACCTGGTGCAACCATCGGTTGCTGAGCCAGTAGTTTCCTTACCCTGTTTGCTTGTTGGCAAGATTCAATGCTCCCATAGAATTTCCTCCATCCCATGGTGCGTCTGAATCTGAGGTATTTCTTGTAGCTTGATTTGGCCGCTTTATAAGCGTCCCAATCTACGTCCGCGCTTGTGTTCATTGCCCTGTTTAGAGCCCTTCTTCCCTTCTTGCGCATGCGTTCAAGCTCAGCGCCCCACCAGGGTTGTTTACCTGGGGTTGAGGGTAGAGTGGTTTCTAGGCATGCTGCGTGGTAGCTGTCTAGCATCGACTGCGTCAGTGTACATACCCGCTCGTCGATCTGTTCATTGTCAGCCAGTACCGTCGGCGTAGTAGTAAGGGTAAGTTTCTCTTTAAGTAATTGGACATACTTTGCTTTGTCAGAGTTGTGTGGTTTCCTGCGTGGTTGTGTGGGTTGGATAACGACTTCCATAGAGAAGCTGATCCATCTGTGGTCTGAGCACGATGCCTTTTTCGAGACGCGCCATCCCTTGATGCGTTTAGCCGCTCCTTCTGTTGCGAGAGTTAAGTCGATAATTGTCTGACTACGTCTTGTGACGAAGTTGGGCTCCGTACCTGTGTTTAATAGGGTAAGATTAGTGGTGAAAAGGTATTTACCTCTGTTGTTATTGCAGTTCATACCCCACATTTGGTGGTGGGCATTGGAGTCCGTTCCTATTACGACCAAAGAAAACAACCGCTATACTCCTTGGCTGCTGTGTTATTTCAATTTGTATCGCTGTGATGTCTCTGGAACAGAACTCCGTTAAAACTTGGGCTCTGATGTTTTTAGTTGTCAGTATGCAGGTTCTTGAATGTGTGTGGTCAGTTGAAGAATAAATGTTACCTCCCAGGCTGGAGCGGCCTCTGATGAGGCCACCCCTTATCCAAGGTTCCTGGATGAGCACGATGGCTGATTGTTGGACCTCCATCTATTTGCGCAGTTGCGCAGTGGCCGTTTGGCTGTGATGGAGGTTGATTTGTAGGCAGCTGACGTCACTAGGCAGAGGGTTCATCTTTGGATGATGTCCCCACCTCCCCGACCATCAGCTGCGTTAGGCCGGCCAGGATGTCGCCAGCCTCCACCCTGTCGTCCCGCCGCACCGGGCTCAGGAGCAGGCTCTCATCTTCCGAGTTACCCTCGGCTGACGGGCCAGCCCCCGAGCCAGACGCGGCCGGCTCTGACGGGCCGGGTTCTGCGTCGCACCCTGGCTTGGTGTTTGAGTCCTGCTTGATTCGTGTGGAGTTGTCGTCCGGAGGATGGTCGACAAACTTACCTGAGGGGTCCCGGAACCTGACATAGACGGCACCTACCCCCAACGCGAGGCGGCGCTCGTTCTTCATCAGGATCGGGACCTGTTCTTCTAGGACGCCCACTATTAGGAACTACCCACCTGACTGCCTTTCGGAGTGCAGCATCGACCATTTGTCAATCTCCAACCAGGGGTTGTGAAACTCAAGAGCGCGACCCACGTCGCGCACGTCGTCCAAAACCCCCTGTTCGTCGGGTACGACAATGCCGCACCGCACTCTCTTCGGGGTCTCTTCCTGGCCCCTGATCTCCAGTTCGAAGCCCGGTAATGGGACCAGGAGAGAGACTGCCTCCGTCAGCCAGGTACACGTTGCCTCGTCGGCGCACCAAAGTTTGAGGACCCCGTCCGCGTGCACCGGTTTCCCGGTGAACGGGAGCTGGAGCGGGGCGTTTGGGGGTTTTGGTCGACCAGGCATCACTCAGGATCTTCCTTTGGAGCTCCCGGAGTACCTGGTCCACCAACTCCTTTGGCAAGTTCCCTGTGCGTTTGCATGTTACTGCAACACCCAGGGACGCCTTGGAAGCCTGTGCGTAGGACTTACCTTGTATCCTGGAGGAGTCGAGGCGGGGCTTCTTGTGCTCCCCTCGAGGCGAGCTGGTCTCGTTGAGAGCACGTTTGGCCTCACCTCTTTCCTTGTTTCCGGCAGTTTTACCTGCCGCGTTTCCCGGTGGTGCTGGGGCTGGATGCCGTCCAGGGTGGCCAGCCCGCCGCTTGGCGGCAGGCGGCTTCCCTGTACTGCCTCCGGCCTTCGTGCACCCCTTACTTCTGAGCGTAGGCTGCTCGCTGGTCATTGCTGGGACCTGCGACGGCAGCCTGCTCAGCTGTTTTAGTTTCAGTGGAAGCAGCACCGGCAGCAGCAGCGGCTTGTTCAGTCTTCCGCTTAATTGTCATGCGCTGTCTCTTGCTTTTGTTGTTCCTCTTTTTCTCCGTGGAACTGGTAGCAGCGGGGCCACTCGGTTGTGAGGTGAGCGGGCGTTGGACAGGACCGGTGGTGTTGCCCTTACCCTTGCCCTTATGGTGACTCACCACTTACCAGCCCGCGAAGGAGGAGTCGTCTACCGGCTTGATCTCAAACGGGCTGACGATTGTAAGGACGGGACCAGTACTAGCGTTAGCCAGCGCTGAAGTCACGTCCTTGGGGGATGGTTTGACACCTGCAGCCACGGCGTCGACCATCTGTATGGTTTTGGTTGTGGAGGCTGGAACAGCTTTCGCCGTCCCTGTCGCGGTTGGGGTAATAAAAGGTATTTCGGTATCCATACGTTTACTTAAAGACTTCATCCCTCTGGTTTCCCACCCTCCTTGGAGCCCGCAACAGGGAACGTCATACCGGACGTTAGGATTACCAAAGTGATATAGGAACGCAAGGCACGTTTACAGCACGACATCGGGCGCCCGCTCGAGTCAACGGTCGGAGCCGAGTTACCAACTCCATCCGTCTTCCCTCGCTTGCGCCTTCAGTATAGCCTTCACCCACCACATCAACAGCCGAAATAAATTCCAACTGCTGATGCGGACCCCACGTCCCTAGCCTGTGGCCCTCTGACGGGACACGATGGCCATTTCCCCCGCTGCGGCTCACAGCGGGGGTTACCGTTTAGCGTGAAATCGGGACCAAAGAGGGCGTGTTGCCTCACGGTCACATTACCGCCAGCGCCGCTCGGCTCAACCCCTAGGACTCCGTCATCCCAGCGTACGGTGCTCAACTGCGCAGGTCCTAGCGCAGGTGGTCAGCTACTCTTACCCGTGACTTTTTACTACGAGCCCGCGCCCACCCGACCACGAGGGGGCGCGGTGAAGAGATGTGTCTCTGAGTGTGGATGTATGCGTGCATGTATGTATGTGTGTGTATGTGTGCGTGTGTCAAGTGCCTGTTATTGTGTTTCGGCTGGATGTTTTGGTTGCATACATTTCTGAAGGAACTGGACCAAAAACGGGCGGCAACCTCGAGGAGGATAGTCCACCAGCCTTGCTTTAGGGATCTTCACGACCTGCGCTACCCCTGAGACCTTTCGCCACTCCCTGCACCGGACTCAGGTGCAGGGAGTAGAAATCAGTGCAGCTCAGTGATGCTAAAGATGAGTTGACCTGCACGGGCTTCCGCCCCAAGTCAGGCACATTACGTACGGCATTAGGCTCGCCCCCTATTCCGTGGAACCTAAAAATTCATAGTGAAATTTGTGTGTATTACACCTCTGCCTACCCCTTCGGGGATACAGGCGTAAGTCTATAAAAAAATTATACAACATATATAATGTTTATAATTGGAAATAAGTATAAATGTAGAGCATAATCTGTAAATATAAAATTCATGCGTTACTGACCGACTGATTGACAGACAACGCATAGCTGATATTAATGGACGCAAGATGCTGAAATTTGGTTGAATTTAATCATTAAAATTATCATATCGTTCAATACAATAACAAAAGAGATTGAATGATACACTAGGCATTATTAGCGACAGACGAATTATAATAACCAAGACACCTCATAAAAATCTATTAGATTCAAATTCATAATAACCTTACTGCTAGAGAATATAAGCTCTAATATTGCTTGCATAATATACAGCGCCACTTGAAAACATTATTAAGCAAAACAATATCCATAAAAACTCTCGCTAGAAAAATGAGCACATTTATAACACCTAGTTGCCACAAATATGGTACCCAGTGGCACAGAAATGAAGTCTGTACAAAGTTGAATGCATCGCAGACTGAAACTTTTGTTGTATACCGACGTCTCTACGGCATTATTAGATAAATTAACTCCAATGAAATGCTCTTTTAATATTTGCAAAGAGATCTGATTTATATTTCTAGCTTTAGTGGCTATTTGCTTTATATCTTGTCATTTATTTTGAAGTATGTATAAACGTTTCATTCGGTTGACAATATCTCATCATCATAGATGAGCCGTAAATTTTTCGTAAATAAAAGTTATCAACAAGTGGGATACAACTGTATAAAGTAATTTATGATTACATTCATTTAAGATCACCTCGTGATAATTTATTGTAGTTTTTTAATTAAATTGTTTATTTATATTTAAATATGAATAAAAAGACGGTAAACTAGTTTTTGACTACGCCGAATATTTGTTTCCGTAAACACGTTTTCCAAGGACGCGATAATAAGTTTATGTTTGCCTACGACTAACTCTTCATTCTTAAAGCATTCTTGAACTGTGACGTTTGTCTATGGAATTTCGTTTCTCTGTCTGCCACTGTTTTGGTAAAACATGTATATATATATATATATATATATATATATATATATATATATATATATATATATATATATATATATATATATATATATATATATATATATATATATATATATATACATAGTGCGTTGCCGCCCCTTGGTGTTGGGAAAAGGGATAAGATGAGGAGTGGGATGAAGGAGAAGGAAGAGGGGATAGGGCCTCCGGCAGTCTCACTCACCGAACCAAACGCAACAGTTTAGATGCTGTTACTTTACGTCGATCTACTGTGAAAGGGTAGTACTTCCCCGGCCGGCCCATTCATGCTGAGATCAGCAAGGCTCTACTACCTTGAATATATTACATCTTAATACTACGCTTTATCGTTGATGTATTTTATGGCAAAAAATTATGCAAGTGTTTTTGTCTTATTTAAGGCTATAATAACAAATAATTCTTTTCATAAAAAGAAATACCAAATTCCATACAGACAATCACTAAAATTATATAAAAATCTCAGCACGCCCGTCCCATTAAAATTCAGAAAGCTTAATCAAATATTTGTTATTGAGAATCCGGCCTCAATTCTTATAAACTGAAAGAAGGATTTACCCTTTTTGCTTGTAAGGGACGTTCGTGTTATTGTATTTCGTCCATATTTCTATAAAAAACCTTCAACCGACAAGTTATGGCTGGGAACAAGTGAACAACTTCTGAGACGAGTATTTTTATTTTTCTTATTTAGAAATTTGTGAATGTTGTATTATGCTCCCGCGGGTATTCTCTGAACTTTCTTATTTCAATGCCTTTTCAACGATATATTGGTATGCTGTTGTTTTATTTACTGGGCGAATTCTTTTGTAAGTAGTACTGTGTTCTTCATATTGAAGGCATACTTAAAGTTGGATGTTTTATTTTGTTTATTTCCTTGTACACAACGATGTAAAAGACGATAATGGAGGCTATGTAAATGTAGCTTTATTTGTTGGATTATGACGTTTTTTTGTGACAGCGATCTTTTATAAGACGTAGAAGTCGATAATGTTTTCATTCACGTATGTTACGTACATCCATAGAATGTGGTTAATTTTAAAGAAATCCCAAAATCTTAAGCTAGCATCTAGACTGTTATGGTTTTTCAAAACAATTCAATAGACTTTAATTTGAAATTGAAATCGCCTTAAGTACTATAATAGAAAAATAGTCGGAAGAAATCAAAAGAATTAAATGTGGTTCATTTTTATCCAAGATATCCCGTTGAAAAATAAATTTGATTAAGTATCAGAACCTGTTTAAATAGATATCACGTCTACCATTATTAATTATTATTAGATTATACATTGCGAATAATAGTCCAAAGCATAACCGTTCCAAATATCTGTCAAAGACTAGGGAGTTCGGTTAAAGATAAGTAAGTAAGAAGAAGTACTCTTGGAAAGCAATAATGTTTGACACGCTACTGCGTAAGCTCCGCCACTATGGCGTAGAGAAAACCGCACTTAGTGTTGTCGATTCATACCTGCGGCAGAGATTTCGGTGTGTCGATGTAAATGGGACTACATCCTCTAAATTACCTATACAGCTAGGCGTTCCACAAGGCTCAATTTTAGGTCCTTTTCTATTTCTTGTATATATTAATGACTTACCTTTTTATTTAAAAAATATCTGTGATGTTGTACTTTTTGCAGATGATACGTCACTTATTTTTAAAGTAGATAGGAATAGAAATCAATTTGATGTTGTAAATAATGCACTATTACAAGTTACACAATGGTTTACAGCAAATAACCTAGTACTTAATTCTAGGAAAACTAAATGCGTTAAATTTGCTTTACCTAATGTAAGACAACTGGGACCTAATATTATGCTAGATAGGGAGGAACTTGACACTGTAGAATCTACAGTGTTCCTAGGTATTACATTAGATAATAAGTTACAATGGGGTGCACATATAGCATGTCTTGCAGGAAAGCTCAGCTCTGCTGCGTATGCCGTCAGAAAAGTTAGGCAACTTACTGACATCGACACGGCTCGTTTAGTTTATTTTAGCTATTTTCACAGTGTTATGTCCTAGGGAATTTTGTTATGGGGCAAAGCTGCGGATATTCAGAATATCTTCGTTCTACAAAAACGAGCGGTAAGAGCAATATACATGTTAGGTGCAAAAGATACTCATATGGAACGCTTTAAGTCTATAGGAATTCTTACAGTAGCCTCGCAATTTTTATTTGCTAATATTTTGTACATTAGGCAAAATATAGGTTTATTTACCACAAAAAGCGATATACATAACATAAATACTCGAAACACGGCTTTGACTGCACGGTTGGCGTAGTGGTTTAAGCGGCCGCCTCACCGCTTGACACTTCGCCGAGTGTTGTGGGCTCGATCCCCACTCGAGACAACACTTTGTGTGATTCATAAATTGTTGTTTCGAGTCTGGTTGTTCATTGTGTCCGTTGGTTGTGTGTTTGTAAAGTCCCTCGCGACACAGGATTTATTCCTAGTGGGGGAGTTGTCTTTAAAAAAAAAAAGAAACAGGCATAGGTTATATGCCCCTTATCATCGTTAACATAAAGTTAATAATTATTTGTTGTAGGGCTAGGTATTCGTATATACAATAAAATACCAATTAGTCTTTTAGAATTACCATTTCGTACATTTAAAACGAAAATAAAAGACTGCCTTATTAAGAAAGGTTATTATACAATTAATGATTATTTCAGTGATAAGGATAGCTGGTCACTTACTCTAGACAACTCTTGAACTTTATACCTAATTAGAATTATATAGATACTTTGCATTTTTCAGTTAATCTTTATATAATATTTCTAGTTCTTTTAAATTACTGTTCATGTATTATTAGGTCATTCAACTTAGGTACTACATTTACATTTGCATTGTTGTTCCACTAATTTTATTAAAGTTTAACTGCACTATAAGATGAAGATAACTCGTGATTATGGGCTGTAAACTAATGTTTTAGTAATTTTGTGTATTCATATACAGTCACTTCTGTAACATATATTTCCACCATAGTTATGAACATGGTCGCGAGTTGCCTACATTATAAGACGTAAGTGGATGCTCCTGTTACACAATATTCACACTGGAAGGCTACTACAGCACTTAAATTGGTAACTGCATTAATTATTTAAGTATTATGTATGTTCCTAATTACTATTTACAAGTAATTAAGTACAATGTGAAACAGTTGCAGCTCCTTACAAAAACAAAATATGTAACATAACACTGGCGATTAAAAAGAGTGGCCACGAGTTTTATTGCCCGTTCTTTCTCGTGGTTCTACCTATTGCTTTGCGAATGGGCAGTAAATGTAAATGTAGAAGCATTAAGTAATGTTCATTAAAATTTGACGTTCATAAGCGTCACCTTGTGACCTAGATGAATAAATGATTTTGACTTTGACTTTGACTTCTGTAGACTCAAAGTTCTATCGAGTTCACTAGAACACTGGTCTATTTACACAACAGTTCAATGAGTCTCACCGAGGGCACTAACTAAGGAACATTGAGATGAAAATGCCTTTTGTGTAGAATGCTATCAATTCACAACGCCGAGAAAGTAGGTTTTAGAATTTAGAATAATTCTTTTGTTTTGAATTATGTTAAAAATTTTTTGAAATGAAGCTGTATCCAACGACAAGTTTTCAACTTTTTTAATAGATAAGATTTAGTTTTGTGGGTATTATTACGTATTTTTATTTGTTTAATATTTTTTATTTATATAATTTTCTGAAGTTTTCGATTCTATTGAATGTGTAGTTGCGTTTTGTACTTTGTTCAAATGCACTGACACTGTCATAACGTTCCTATGTTACATATTACGAAGCTACCAAGTACATACCAAGTACATAATGTGTAGTAATATTTATATTATGACGCATAATTCTGTTATGACTACTCCGAAAGATCAAAGATCAGTAATCCGCTGAATATGAAGGAGGTGAGGAGATTGATCTAGACTAGAAGCAAGTATTGAAAGATTTGTTAAAAACCTTTCCCAGTAGAGGCACAGAGTAGGCTATTAATTTTTTTTTTGTATAAGATTGACAATTTATTTTTTATTTTTTCTACATACCAATAAAATCAATCAGCTCTTAAATAGTATGAAATCTGATAGAGTACTCTAGTTTAAGCACCTAATATGATGATGATCATGAATCGCACAAATATTCTTGCATGCATCATCAGCCCTTTATACTATCCCACTGCTGGGCACGGGCCTCTCCTCACTATGAGAAGGGTAAGGCCATAGTCCACCACGCTAGCCAAGTGCGGGTTGGCAGACTTCACATGTCTTTCGAGAACATTATGGAGAACTCTCAGACATGCAGGTTTCCTCACGATGTTTTCCTTCACCGATAAGCAAGCGATAATTACCAATTTAATACGCACTTAACTTCGAAAAGTCATTGGTGCGTGCCGTGGATTCGAACCCGAGACCCCTGCGTAGCAGTTCGTCGGTCTCTCCACTCGGCTATAGCTGCTTTCAAATATTCTACATACAAAATATATTAAAAGAAAAGTAGCAAAATCTTACTACGAAGCTGTCTGTAAACTCTGTCTGACCTTCTGCAAAATAAGCTCGTATATCTATTTATGTACCTTCGCTAATAAAGCCTACTCTAAACATATAAGCGCCTTACGTCTCTATCATGCACCTGCCGACCTAAAATCCCAAACGTATTTATAGGCGCACACATGCGTCTAATTGTATTATGCGCATAAAATATCCGTTGTGTATCGAACGCAGCCCACGCACGCACATTGAATTCAGATCAACCTCGACCCCACTTGATGGAGTTTTGATGTCATAACGGACACTACCCATGCACACTTTAGTAATACATTTTCTTTTTCATCCTTAAAGTCTGTATGTGACATGAACAGGTTTTTGTAAAAAAAATAAAAAGTTAAACAATTTCAAAATACGAACTAATACGCGACAGCCTTGAGCTGACATCTATTAGTTCTTTTTAAAGAAATTGTAAACAATCGAATTGCTTCAAATGGAAGTGTTTTTTTGTATTAGATTTGAATCTTCCTTTTTGAGAACAATTGTTATAGGAGTAGACATTGTTGAATTTTGATGGAAATTTGAAGATGAAAGAATTTTTTTAAATTAGTTTGTAATGATGGATTGTATGCTGAAAATGTTAAAAGCCTTCTCCGCAGCCAAGGATGCTCTACAGTAGTAATGGTTACTATTAATGAAAATACTTATGTAATAATAGCTAAACCGATCTTATATGGATTCCCCGAAACAATTGGTTTTACATTAATTACATTTTTTACTTAAGAGTAAGACACCCTTATGGAATCCGTCTTCTCAAAACTTTTTAGCACAAATAGCAGTAATATTATTTGACAACATAGTAATATTACTTTATCCACTAAAAAATAATCACAATAGACATGATATTTAAAAAAATATTAAATAAACACGTAAATGGAGGGCTCGTGCGTAGCGAATGAACGAGTTGTTTCACTCATTGTGGTCCATTCGCAACTACGGCTCCCTACTCGCACCTAATTACTAAATAGCTTAATGGATGGAACGGCCTCATTACAGCCGAGTGGAGTGGTGTTTAAAAAATACATTCTGAACCCATTGGCAGCAAATATAAGGCCGCACTTGCAGAGCTGCTTCATCGAAATACAACACTTTTGAGGAGACGGTTTTCAACGGCGAAACAGGAGTAAGTATATTCCAAGATCATGTGTCTTAGAAATCGCATTTTAAACATCGGACACACCTTTTCCAAATATATGCTTAAAAAAATTCGATTGTATTTACTTATCTTAGAAATGATATTAACGCGACAAACTTTTCAGGTTTTTAAGAATATGATAACAAGTGAAAAGAAATCTTTGAATACATTTTATTCTCATTGTTTTCACGAAGAAATGAGTTACTTGAAACATGCCAATTATAATTTGTAAGATGAAAGAGTGATGCTACCAAAGATTATTTTGTTTTTTCTTACAATGACAAGACAGCTAAATATATTTTATCCTCTGTACACACCGTGGTCCGGTAAAATATTCAAGAATCCAAGTTTATACGTGATGTAAAATTTACACAAGATTTTTTATTGGTTGTTGTTTTTACAACGTTGGCTGGTACACAAGATTTGTGTCCACTGCATGCGGGAACTTTGGTCCACCCAGCTTGCAGATTTATGGCGCCGAAATTTCAGTTACAATGGATGTCGGGTGAGACTATTTTGCTCACGACTGCATTGCATACTGTCCTCCGTACGCAAACTTGGGGCCAGTATTAAAAAACAAAACTAACCAAATTTGTTCCTTATTGTTTCCGTATTTCGTGACAGTTGCCTGTTTATTTTTTTAAAAGCACGAAGTCTTTGGGTGTCTGTGATGACGATATGTATATAAATGAATGCAGATAGGTTTTTTTTCATTTTTGATTACCATATATTATTATGTGTTTTAAAGGTATTTACGGTAAAAAGTATAACTAGCTATCCACTATTTAATTTTTTTTAACCATTTTCAGTTTTATCTTCAGCCTAACATTAAATATTGAAGTAAAGTAATTACATGCTATCTCTTTATCCTTCTTCCAGACTTTTGATCTCTATGAATAATCCTAAAAACGAATTGTCAGTTTTCTTCGATTACATTATATCATTATTATACGTTGCAACCTAAAAAAAAAATCACTTGTTTCCTTGCAGTTATGAGCAAAATTCATTCAACGTTTGTGTACATGTCTTAAAGAAGACAACAAAAACCTAATATAAAGACAAACACAGAGAGATATAAAGTTTGTTTGCAAATGTAAATAATAAATCTATTATCCGAACTCTCAAGTGTCCGTTCGAGATATCATTTTGAAAACTTGTGATAACGAAGTGCCGATACGAAATTTGTCCCAACTTTGTCCTTGTTTGAGTCCAGATTTGAATATTTGAACAAGACGAAGAAAATAGCCGACGAACCAAACAATGCCTTAGTAAACAATTATTTTTAATTTCGTCAATTTTCTTCGAAGACTCAAGAGCCTTGAGTGTGTTACTTTAATAGTTTAAAAAAATTCCCGCCTCTTGAGACATGTAATTTAAATATCTCGTAGCTTTATTTTTGCTACGTTGCTGTTGGTTTTTAATTACGTAGTAATGTATAGACATTAATGAAGTTTAATGTTACTAATGAAAAGGTTAATTATTTCAGTAAATAAATTATGCTTATTTTCCCTTAAAATAGTATAATATTAATATAGAGTGAATTATTTTAAGCTTTCGGGACTTGTACACATAGTTTTAATTATGTAACGAGTCTTAAAGATAATTTATTTTTAAACTCTACATACATATATACATACATAGACTCACGCCTGATTCCCTGAGGGGTAGGCAGAGACTACGGAGCGCCTTTTGCAACGATCCTGACATATCTCTCTTTCTTCATTCACTCCCATCAGATTCCTCATGCATGCTCTTCTGTTCAGGGTGCTTCTAACCTGTCCTGTTTTTAGGATGTCTCCAATCTGGTCAGAGAACGTCTGCCTAGGTCTTCCCCTTCGTCCTGTCCCTTCCACACTTGCCTTGTATATCTGCTTGGTCAGTCTTTCGTCATCCATCCTCTCCACGTGCCCAAACCATCTTAGCATGCCTTTGTCGATGCTTGTCACTACATCTTCTTTTACCCCAAAACACTCTCTTATCACACAATTCTTTACTCTGGCAGTCAACGAAACACCACACAAACTTCGCAGTGCTCTCATTTCTACAGCATTTATTCTACTTTCATGACTCTTCTGCCATACCCAACTATCACTACCATACATAAGAGTAGGTACTAACACCCCTCTATGAACAGCCAAACGTGCCTTTTTGGACACGTTTTGGCTATTCATAAACGCCTTCAGAGCTCCATTCACTCTATTACCTGCATTAACTCTTCTTTCAATATCTTCTACATTCTTACCATCTCTTGTAAACAGCGTACCTAAATATACAAACTCATTCACTTGCTCCACTCGCTGTCCATCGATCATAACATTACAAGCCGTAACGCATTCCTCCTTTTCAAAAACCATAACTTTCGTTTTACTTACGTTCACTTTCATTCCTTTCCTCTCTAACGCACCATACATGATTGTTACCATCTCCTGCAACTCCTCCGCTGAAGACGAAGTATAACCTGATCATCAGCATAAAGGAGGCATTTGAACAGCCACGGCGACGCTACACATCCCTGTCTAACACCTGTCTCGATGGTAAACCAATCCGTGTACGACCCATTTATCCTCACACAAGCTCTAGAATCTTCATAAAGGGATTTCAGAGCTCGTATGAGGCTGCTGTTCACCCCATACATCGACAGTACCGACCACATTTCATTCCTCACCACTTTATCGTAAGCCTTTTTCCAAATCCACGAATGCGCAGTAGACCTTTTGACCTTTGGCCAAGAATTTTTCGGCTACGCACCGCAAGGAAAAGACTTGATCCGTGCACCCTATACCCTTTCGGAATCCTGCTTGTACATCCCATATTTTCTTGTCGGTTACTTCCATAACTCTTTCAATCAGTACCTTCGCATACAATTTGCCAACAATGCTGAGAAGGCTAATGCCTCTATAGTTCTTGCAGTCTTGTTGCGAGCCTTTTCCCTTATAAAGAGGCACAACCACCGCTGTGGCCCAGTTATCAGGTACTCGGCCGGTGCTCCAGCACAAGTTAAATAAGCGCTGCAGCTGACCAACTATGATGCCCTGTCCAGCCTTCAGCATTTCAACTGTAATCCTATCATATCCTGCAGCCTTACCTAATTTCATACTTCCCAACGCCTTCACAATCTCACCCACACCAATATCGCTTTCATCATTGCTATTATTACCATTCATTTCGTCGATCGATGTCTCTATCGCCGTTCTTTCAAATAGACCTTCAAAATACTCCTTCCATCTCTTCAGCACGCATGATTCACCATTCAGTATCTTTCCATTCTTGTCTCTGTTTGACATGTATTCTGAGGATTGAGTTCTTCCTCGAACTGCACGAACGGATTTCCAGAAAAACTTTATGTTTCTCCGGAAATCTTCAGATAGTCTGCTATCAAACTCATCTTTCTTTTCCTCTTTTTTCCTTTTAACAATTTCTTTCACAATTCTTTTTGACTTAACAAACTCCTTTCTTGCTTCATCTATGTCATCACTCGTTGCCTTTCCCATTCTTTTATTTGCTCTGGCAGCCAACCAATCTAACCAAGCTTTCTTCTTCTCTGATACTGCTGATTGTACATCCTTATACCACCATGTATTCTTAACCTTTCGTATTTTTCTTCTCTTGATCACACCACATACTTCAGACGCTACACATACTATCTCTTCTTTAAAAGATTGCCATAATTCTTCCATATCATTTTTGCCATCGAACCTCTTAAATCTTGCTATCAATCTTCGCTTATACTCATCTTTCACATCTTTTTCTTGCAGATTTTCTACTTTTATTCTTTCTAAGACCCTATTTTCATATATGTTCTCGGTGTCGCCATCCTTTAAAGAGTCCACTTATCCGGCTCATCACCAAGAAGTGGTCTGTGTGGATGCCGATCCCTCGATACACCCTTGTATCTAATACATTCTTTCTCAAACGTTCATCTACAATTACAAAATCAATCATACTTCTAACATTCTTAGCCTCACGCGTATACATGTGTATCCTATTGTGATCAAACATGGTGTTTGTCACACAAAGGCTCCACTCTTAACAAACCTCAAGCAAAATTTTTCCATTTTCATTCACACTCTCATCACCAAATCCACCTAAAACCCTTCCAAATCCATATCTTTTAACTCCCACCCATCCGTTGAAATCACCTAACATGATCAATAAGAATTCTGAATCAAATTAGCCCGGACAATATCGCAATTTTGGCTTGTTTCTCTAAAATTTAATTGGGAGTCCAAACAGAGACGATACCCTTACACGTTAAATGTACCATTGCGTGCCACAACTAAAACTTATAAAATAATGGAGCCATCCATCGCGTGTTTAGTTTTAACCAAAATGTACGGGTAAAAATTATTTTAATACAGTAAGCCTCTCTTTTTCCGTCTACATTGCTAAGGAGAGAAAAGTTTACCAACTCCTTCGATATAATATTAATCAATTTTGTTGTGGGTTAAACTTAAGTAGAATTTTCTCCGGGATTTCACGAGTGTCAAAACTTAAGAGGTGGATATACGCCGTTGACCTTGCTCGTACTACTGGTTAGTTGTACACGCGCGATTTGCGAGTATCCGTGACGTAAAAAAATCCTTGGAAAATAACAAGTAAAGTTATTTGCAAAAATAAGCTGAAGGTTCCCTTCGTGTTCTAATATATAAGAAGCTGATTCAATTTAAACAATCTTATGATTGATAGATTAAGAGAAAAAAGGTAATACCTACAAACACAGAGGTTACTATTTACGGGAATATTTTATTCAGATATTTAAAATACTTTTTTTAGGATTTGGTACCGAAGAGAAAATGCTTTATATGATGTAGATTAAGACATATTTTTTTGTTTTTTTTTTCTATAACAATTACGGAGAAAAATGGTTTTAATTTACCCCTAATGACGCCCAACTC
Organism: Euclidia mi; assembly: GCA_944739405.2. NCBI lineage: Eukaryota > Metazoa > Arthropoda > Insecta > Lepidoptera > Erebidae > Euclidia > Euclidia mi. The sequence continues at coordinate 25,386,271 of OX123190.2, forward strand.
ACATATGTCCTCGCCTTAATGTCTTCTATAATCACAATTGCTGAAACTGGTTACACATATGATTTGTTTTCTTTGTTATAGACTTACGCCTTTTTCCGTGAAGGGGTAGGCAGACGTGTAATATTACACCCACATTTCGCCATGATTTGGTTATGGCCCCAAAAAGAACAAGAAATAAGCCTTATTATTTTAATCTTTACTTTTCTTCAGTTTTTTCTGGCCGCGTAATCAAATACGAGGCGTCAAGATAATCCACCACTAAAAATGCCAACTTGCCATGGAACGGGCGAGGCAATCGAAAACGTATTTCTTTTATATTTGTATTAAGAGCATATCTGCAAGAATCTTTATTCCAGAATCGTATTTCATACACCACAGGGGAAATTGAAGGCAACTGGATAGAATTATCTCAGAGCACGACACTCCTTACAATGTTAGGAACAGTCCCCAAAGATTAATCTACTTTATTGTTAATTATTATGACTAAGCGGTTCGGAGTTGCTGGTGTTTTATTCTATAAGGTAATACATATTTATTATAGAGGTTGACAAATAAAAATCGAGAAAATATTTGTACAAAACAACACCTGATATATTTATCAACTTTCACCGCAAAATGATTCAAAACATTGAAATAGAAGTAACTAGAACTCAGTTTTGGAACAACAATTTCACCCAACTGCCCATAATAGGGTTCATGTATGTTCATAAGTTCAAAATAACTGAATAGATTGCTTTTATTTTCTAGAAAAAACCATCGGCGCCGTAACGTACTGTGATTTCAGTGTATACAAATACTGCATGCAAGAACTATTCGTATAACTACTCGTTGTTGGCTGTTTAAATATTCTCTGAACTTTTATTTTACTACTAAGAACCGCTTATATTGTATACAGTACAGATAGATTAAAAGGCTAATAAACTGATTTTCATGTAGGTAAATAAATGTAATTGGTTCGGCGATACACCGAAACCGTAGGTAGGTTCTAGGCGATTTGGAAAAATGTACTGTATTTAAAGGAAGAGGATGTAGGATTGGATACGGGAAGAGGTGATTGTGAGTGGGTATAGGATATTCCAAGGATGGAGGGCACTTACCTTATACGGCCATCTTCTTCGTTTCCGAAGGGCAGTCTCCTGGTGGTTTCGTGATGCAGCTGCTTGTTTTCACTTCACTACACAGTCACTTCCACTTCCGAGTGGTTTATATAAGCGGTAATAACTTATACGGGAGCGGCGCGGTGATCCGGTATCGCGGACGCGTATCGCGAATCGAATGTTCTTGAAAGTTCTGGACTGTCACTCACGTCGACGATCGCAGCAACCAATCCGCGAAAGGCAGTGCCTCTTCCAAGGAGTGGGATAGAGAGGGACGGAAATACAGTATCGCTCGCACTTGTACGTGGAACGATTGATGTTGATGCGATTAGTTATAGATAGGAAGGTAGATGGCGCTACCATATCCCCCCGGCCCTAAAGGGTTGCCTTAAAAAAAAAATAGAATTGAACTTAGCTATGTTGGGTGTACTAACGCATAACCCATCAATAAGCTAAGACAGCGATATGACAATAGAATTAATCTAAATTAACTTTAGCGACAACTACAAACGCAATAATAGCGAAAACTACTAACTAAATCCTTAAACTAAGAGGTAGGTCCAACTTCAGGCTAGATCTCACTGAGTTGGAAGCAGACAGAGACGTACAACAGGGCGCACGTAACTCCCTTTGGCGGTTTTCACGGTAACAACGCGAGTTGTACCGTCCTTGGAAGTATGCAATTTCTCTACGATGGCTAACGGCCATGAAAGCGGCGGAGCATTATCATGTATTATGACGACCAACGTACCCTCCTGTATAGGGGATGCAGGACTATTCCACTTGGATCTAGCCTGAAGCTGGTGTAGATATTCCGCACGCCAGCGCCGCCAGAACGACTACACGAGTTTATCCAGCAGAGTATGTCTCTGGAGCAAGCTTGAAGAGTCTGCTTCAGGAGCCGGAAATGACGATAATGGCACTGTGTTCAGAAAATGTGCAGGGCTTAACGCGGATGGTTCTGCAGGGTCACTACTCAATGCCGTGAGCGGACGCGAGTTGATCAGCGCCTCGACTTGTGCAAGGACAGTTAAAAACTCTTCGTAAGAGAGGATCTGTTGACCTATAACCTTGAAGAGATGCGTTTTAATTACTTTGACCATGCTTTCCCAACATCCACCGAAATGCGGTGATGCTGGTGGAATAAACTTCCAGTCAATATGATTTATGGAAAGTTCTTCCTGAAGACGAGCACGGTATTCTTCCCTGAGAAACTTATAAAGGTCGCGTAAATAAGAGCTTGCGCCCACAAAACAAGTGCCGTTATCCGTGTACAAACACTGTATAGGGCCGCGCCGTGAGAGAAATCGTTTAAGGGCTGCCAGGAATGACACCGTGCTTAAATCTGTCGCAACTTCAATATGCGTAGCGCGCATCGTTAAGCATGTAAAAATACATAGCCAGGCTTTACGGCTCTTAACACCTCGACCACGCACTAGCGTATACTGCAGTGGTCCTGCGTAATCACAACTGGTGTGTGTAAACGCTTTAGCAACCTGGTTGACGCGCTGGCTAGGGAGATCGGCCATGGGAGGGAAAGTCGGACGCGGACGAAATTTTAAACAGACGTTACATTTATGTATTCTGTGACGAATTATTCGTCGAGCGGCTAAAATCCAATACTTATGCCTAAGTAAGGACATAAGCAATTCCGGACCGGCATGGAGGTGCTTCTTGTGATAAAAATCAACAAGAAGGTCGACAACATGATCATGTCGCGGCAGAATACAAGGATGTTTGTAGTTATAAGGTTCATCCGAATTTGACAGACGACCCCCAACGCGTATGACGCCGTGTTCATCGAGAAACGGCTTGAGTCTAAGGATAGCGGGAGAACAAGGTACATTGTCTTTTAAATTTTGAATGTCGTTATTAAAATGAACAGCTTGTATAGCTCGTAGTAACTTACATTCTGCGAATTTGATATCAGTACTTGATACAAAAGTCTCATTAGGTAGGTGCCTAAGAAACCTACAGACATAAACGATGGCGCGGAGTAACTTAGACCACGATGACATGCGTAGTGCGAGTGCATAGATGGGAGTCTCCGCAACCTCAGCAATCACGGGATAAGAAACAGACTTCCGTTCGGGTACATCTTCGTCTTCTGCACTGTGGTCAAAGGGTTGCATGGGCCATTCTGACGGATCATGGGAGATCCAAGAAGGTCCACGACGCCACAATGGATGATGCAGAAGATTAAGTGGAGTGACACCACGAGACAAGCAATCTGCGGGGTTCTCAATACCCGCGACGTGATTGAAACAAGTAGCAGGAACCAGTTCAATCAATTTGCTAACGCGGTTGGCGACAAAAGTCTGCCAGCGATGAGGAGAAGAATGAATCCAAGCGAGCACTACTTTGGAGTCGGAAAATGCGTATAATTTATTAATGGGGTAGTGGGGCAAAACTGTGTCTTGAACCTTGCGGAGCAACTGAGACAGCAGAAGGGCCGCGCACAACTCCAGTCTCGCAACTGAAATGGTTTTAACAGGCGAGACCTTAGACTTGGCACAAACTAACTGCACCGAGTAGTTAGAACCAATGCGGACTTGCAGATATACGACTCCGCCGTAAGCACGCTCGCTGGCGTCAGCGAAACCTATCAAGTTGATGGTACATCCATCTAACAACCCAAGATGACGCGGAATAGTAACTTGATTGAGCGCGGTAAGCTCAATACAAATTTGGCCCCAAGCGGCGACAATATGGTCAGGGGGTGTTTCATCCCACTCACACTTTGATAGCCAAAGCTCTTTGATCAAGAGCTTGGCGTACAAAATTGTGGGAGCCACAAAACCCATTATGTCCCATAGTCGAGCCACTGTGGACAGCATAGTGCGTTTGGTGCACTTATCATCTGGTGGTGAGACGTCAAACCGAAAACTATCGCAGGATTTGTCCCAGCGTAAACCGAGAACCTTACGCGGTACAGACTTCTCAAACTCAATGTCTCGAGAAGCTTTATGAGAATCTGGTATGCGTGCGAGAACCTCCTTAGAGTTGCTTGTCCATTTGACAAGATCAAACTGGCCTCGCTTGAAAAGCTGAATAAGCTCTTCACAAAGCGAAATTTCTAGCGGAGCGGGTATGACACTACAGGCAAAGTCATCCATATACAAAGCGGAAGTGTAGTATAGTATAGTGTAGCGTAGCGTAGCTTAGCATAGCATAGCTAATTAGTGCTTTATCTTACACACAGTTTTAGCACCCACCTTGATCTCTTGAAGAGCAGAACAACAACAAGACGTAATACAATGAGCAGTATGTAACGTAGATACGGTACCCATAATCACATACCCAAATACCGTCTCAATAGCGGGCAGTAAATCATATCGCTCACTACGTACTATGTTAGTAGCAAGTGCGGAAATATTGAAGCTCCGATCAAAAGATCAATGCCTGCCGGATTCGCAAACTCCGCATCTGCTAGCGGCAATGACTCGAGATGAGTGAGTGATGCTACGTCCACATTAGCGTTCGGCAATGCGTCCGTGATACACTCCACGATAAGCGAAGAAATGTTAAAATTAATATTCCTATCAAAACGCGAATGTATTTTAATATCTACGGAACCCTTGCAATGCTTTTCTGATCCGCCTATCCCTTTGACGGTTGAGTTAGTATTTTTAAAGTTATTCCATAATCCAAGGCGTTTGAAGCATTCCGATGTTATTAGATTGGTCTGAGATGCGCTATCTAGCAGACAACGTACCATGTGCGGCGACCCATTAACTTCATATACGATAACTTGCGCTGTCGCTAACAGAACAATCTTAGGCGCCATACATGGCGGCCTAGCACTGCTCTGATCACTACAAGCACGCGAAGGCCGTCCGCGCGTGCGTGCCGCCCGCGCAATGGATGTCATACACAACGATATCTCATTGTGAGGCGTGGAAGGCGCAGCTACCGTGTTCTGCACTTGCGACGTAAGTGTGTCAAGGTTAGCGGCTTGACTTGACAACGGGTTACCTTTATCGAAATGTAACAGTGTATGATGTTTTTGATTACATGATCGACATCTCGTTCTACTAGCACAATTACTTGTTTTATGTTTTATGCTTAAGCAATTAATGCAAGCTTTGTTATCTTTTACGCATTTAAAACGAGCGGTTGCATTCTGATTATCGAAGGCGGGACACTTATATAAATGGTTGTGCACTATATTACTGCACAGACACTTCTGTGAATTATTACTATTAGATTCCGAACATGTAACGTAAGATTGTGGATTAGGGACCGAGTTATTATTACTATTTCGCGATTTATTCAACCTTTGTTTGTTGCTGTTAGTGTTAGACGGGCCAGGTGAACCAGACTGCGTATTATGAAATATTCGACACTGATCTTTGATGAACGAAATAAAACTATCTAGTGTAGGTATTTTATTATTGCGTTCCGTCATCTCGAATGCGCGAATTGTATCAGTGTCAAACTTTTTTAAAGCGAGTTGAAGCAACATAAAGTCGGAAAGATCTTCTATTTTTAAGTTTTTAAGAGAATTAACTGCGGTAACAAAGTTATCAATAAACAGCTGGAAATTCGAGACAGACGCGTTGCCGGACACTTCCCACCACCTCCTCATGGCCCTACCCGCCTTGCGGCATACGGGCCGAATCATGGGAGGAGCGCGCAGTACTTGCGTCTGCTCTTTCCCGCGCGCTCGTTCTTGACTCCCTACAAATTCTTTATCCTGTCCCTGTTCTTTATGCATTCTCCCCTATTGGGGCAGCACACCACATTAAACGGCACTTCGCGTTCGCGCAGGCAAGTTAACTTTCCAGCTCTCTACGCTTTTTGTGCCACGAGTGCGCGAACGCGCGCAATCTGCCGAAACCCTCCGTACTGCCTACTAGGTCTTGATACCACACTGGGCCCGCAGACTCCCGCAACCATCCGTCCAGCATCCTGTTACGCTCCTCCGCGTATAGAGGGCACTCCCACAAAATGTGATTCCTGTCTTCCTCCGGCGAGCCACAATAGCACTCCGGGCTGTCACCTAGCCGCATGTCAAACAGGCGTTTGCGAAAGCATCCATGGCCTGTGAGCACCTGTGAGGTGATATAATCAGGCTCGACCCACCCCTGGGAAAGCCTATCCTCTACATTGGGAAAGAACTGCCGGAGCTCGGCTCCCTTGTCCTCGGACGACCATCGCGCCTGCCACTGAGCAACGACAAGCTCAGTCAGCTCCCGTTTCAGAACCCTGCGCTCCTTGCCAACCAACCCTAGACCGTCCTGCGCGAGGCGCCCAGCACGAACGACCTCCAGGTCCGCCGGGAGCACCGCGGCGAGCACGGGCAGCGCCGCGGTTCTGACGGACCTGTAGGCCTTCGTCAACAGAACCAACGCCGGACGCTGCGCACGCAGCAGCGCCGCTTTAACAGTGTAATGTGACGAGCGTCGCCACCATACGGCCGCAGCGTATGTTATAATAGCCACATATGTACCCATGTACAACATTTTTAAGGCCTTATATTTAGTGCCCCAGGTCGATGCCGAGATCCTCGACATCTTTCCGAAGGCGTTCACGGCACGGGAGCCGGCTAATTTCGCATGCGGCACGTAGGAGCTAGCCTCGTCAATTTCCACGCCCAGCAGAATCGCACTACTTACCTGTGCTACTGAAGCCCCATCCATGCGGACCGTAGGAGGGCGCTTGAACTTGCCTTTTATCGTTAAGGTTTTAGATTTTCCGGCAGAGAAGGCGAGTCGGTTTCTCTGCCCCCATTCACTCACTGCCCGGAGTGAGAACGCGGCGTTCCGCTCTATGGCCGCCCTGGATGAGGCTTCAATAACCATGGTGAGGTCGTCGGCATATGCTACCATGTGCACACCCCCCGGCATCGGCAGTCGTAGAACGTCATCGAGCAGGACGTTCCAGAGCGTTGGCCCCAGCACCGAGCCTTGTGGGCAACCCATAGTGGATCTCTTCCACACCACCTGGTGACCCATGAACATGCCGATAGTACGGTCTGTGAAATAGCTGATTATTGTTTTGAAAATGTTTGGTGGACAGCCACCCTGTTTGAGTTTTAGTAGTATCATGGGCCACCAGGCGTTGTCGAAGGCCCCCGAGATGTCAAGTAGAACCAGCTGAACATAGCTTTCGGCGGTACTCGTGGCTCGGTTCAGCACTGCGTTGAGCGCCGTCACCGTAGACTTTCCACGCCGAAAGCCATGCTGAAGCGGCGAAATGCTCCGGTGCAGGCAAGGGGCGCAGGTTATAATTAGCCGCTCCAAGATTTTGCCCAAGATGGACAACAACGTAATCGGCCTGTAGGCCTTAGGGTCAGACAACGGCTTGTCGTTGCCCTTTGGCAGGACTACGAGGCGTCCGATCTTCCAAACCGACGGGAAAACTCCTTCCTCAACGCACGCCGAGTATACAGCCAGCGTCTCAACCTTACTAACGCGGCTCACTATTGCTTCCCGAGGGGGCGCACGCCGCCATTATCCTTACCTGCCGATGGTATACTGTGTCCCGGCTGGGGTCGTCATCGGGGCAGAGTGTGTTCAGTAGGGTGGACATGGTCTCCCTAGCCGTTCCTGTATGTCCCTCCATGAGTTTGAGTCCGTGCATGACCTTTGCGGGCGGTCTAAGTCTGCCCGTCGCGGCTCTGTATGCCAAGCCCCACGGGTCCTCGTTGCCTGAATCAGCGATCTGTCGGAAGTATTTGATTTCGGCCTCCTTCATAGCTTCTTTGTATTCCCGCCGTGTATTGCGAAGATGGTTGTGCAGGGGACTATCCGTGACGCCGCCCAATCGGCGTGACTTCTGCCACGCACGCCTGGCGTTATATACCTGGCGCCGCATGTCGTCCAATTGTGAAGACCACCACTCGTACTTCTTTGAGACTTTCTACCTAGCCTCACCCAGTGTGTCCTGAGCCGTGGCCACAAGAGTGTCCGTGTACTGACGGCTTAGTGCTTCAGCCGGCCTTCTGGTGCGGAGCTTGCCCAGCCTATATTGGAGAGTGACTGAGAAAAGCTCCCAATCCACCCCCTTGTCCCGAAAGTGCCGCGGTTCAGTGTTGGGCAGCTCGTCCTTACCCCTCGGTCTGGAGGAGTCGATGGTCCACGTGATCAGCTGGTGGTCACTGATACTGGCACCTTCGTGCACACTCCACCCTGACACCGAGATACCCCGTGTAGAGAGGGTTAGGTCCACATTAGAATACCCATTTGGTCCGTGGAAAGTTGGTGGTGGACCGTGCTTGTTGTGAATAATGAGGCCTCTCCCAAGTATGAAGCTTTCGACCTGAGACTTCCTATAGTCGGTGTCGGGTCCCCTTCCCTCGTACTGTCGCCGCTCGCAGTGCCAGAGTGGTGAGTGTGCATTACTGTCCATCCCAATCAGTATTTTGTTCCCAGCCAGCTGATCCAGCGCACGAGTCAAAGTCTCTAGATGTCTGGCCACGTCATGACTGTATTGGCAATACGCCGAGACTACGTACAGGGCGTCGCCGCGAGGCCCATTGTCAACGTGAGCAACCGTGCAGTATTCGTTGCTAAGGTGTCCTAACAGGGTCACTGCAAGCATGTTGTTGTTCACCAAGATCCCCGCTTTTGGGTTCTCTCCGCACTGGATTATATGGTCATGGTGATACTGTTCTTGAACTAAGACCAAGTCTAGGCCGTATTGCGCCGACACAACGGGTAGCTCGGTCGTCGCCGCAGCTGAGCCTTGGAGGTTCAGCGGCCCGATCCGAAGAGCGTTATTATACATAACTAATGTTGGCAGCCTGTTGCTCAGCGTATTGTCGCGCGGGGCACGTGAGCGCAGCCGTACGGTGGCCGTCCTTATTCGGGCGCTTGAATCTGATGCAGGTGGCACAGCAGGTGGTCTCCGCCTTGCAGTCGTCCTTCCTGTGACCTGCCTCCCCGCATTGCGCGCAGATGGTGTTGGCCGACCGACAGTGCTTCTCAGGATGCCCGTACTGTTGGCACTTAGGGCAGCACGACAGCCTAATATAATCGACTATCTCGGCCTCGTCCCATCCTATGTACACTCGATTAAGGCTTACCAACTTATCCCGCAGAGCCTTGGTGCATTCTAACACGACAGTAGTCCTGTTAGACTCTCGCCGACCCTTCTTGAAAGCGACACTGCATTGTGACAGCATCTTATCCTTCGGCCAGTTCGGGTCCTCCGCCAGGTTGATGCGATGCAAGTCTTCTAAAAAGTCCGCCGACGATGGATCCGACCGCAGATTTCTAATCGCCACCAAAGGCTTCTTGCCCTTTGGGTCCGCACTTTCAGGGTTGGTGGGGCCGCTTCCTTGAGCTTCCTTGCAGCCTCTACCGACCGCGTCTGTACAGCCACTTCACCGTTCGAGACCGCCGTTACTCTCTGGCACTGAACACCGTGCGCTCCGGGTTTAATGGTGGTCTGCAGTTCCTTTTTTGTATCTTCGGAGGTCTTAATCTGCTCGTTATTTGGATAGAAAAAGACCGTCGGGCCCCGCGGTTCCAGGGCAATGTCAGGCTTACCTTTTGGTAATTTTAACTTGCTGGCATAGGTACAGGATGAGTCCGTAAGTGGCACCTGTGGCGCCGCCGTCATTGCCGGTTGTTGTTGTACTGTCGCCTGTTGGAGCTTAATAGCCGCCACCTCCTGCTCCACGCGGGCAAGACGCAACGCCAACTGCGCTACCACCGCCAAAATGTCTTGCCCATGTCCGGCGATCGCGTTTTTGTCGCCCATGTTAAGTTTATTTGTGGCATTCGCCACGGCCGAAATGGCCTTTACGGCCGAGTGCACCGACTCGAAGAGCGCCTCTTTCTCCATACTGACCATTGACTGCGACGGCGCGCCCGGCCCAGCCGGCGTCCGCTCCGCAGTGGTTGTTGAACTGGTTAGAATACCACCCAATGGTGGTGCCGTAGATTTTTTTGCCGTTGCCGTTCGCCGTCGCACTGCCTCCTGTACATCCTCAGGCGACGTCAGATGGTGCTTCCCGGGCTGCGAACACACTACTGGTCGCGGCTGCGGCGTCCCAAGTTCCACCGCTGCCTCCACCGCTGTCGGTGCCGGCGAAAAACCTCCCGGTGATGTTCTGGCCAGTGACACCCGAGGCTCAAAGGGAGACGCGGGTGCAGCTCCCCTGGACGATTCGTCCATTAACTCTCTGAGCGACTCCATTTGCATTTGCCGTCGCTCAAATTCATCCATTAGCAGCTCTCGCTGCCTACGAGCCTTCTCGTCCTCGTCCATCAATACGACCAATCAGTGTTATGGCCGACGCTACACTTTATTGTAAATCTTACAGCTAACACACACAATATTTAAAAACAATGAAATAAAGAAAAGCGAGATCACACAATGAAAATAAAAATAATGCAAAGCTATGCTTGCACTGGTAACCCAGAGCCGCACGTCACTCGACCCCAAGTGACACTGACAGCTGACGTTGTCACTGTCAGGATTGGGCCACAGGCAATGTCCGGTACTGTGAAATGACCGTTCCCAAAAGGCTAGTGTCCAGTACAGTATGATACCGTTGTGTCAATCAGTCAGCCTGACATATGACACAGATGACATGCGACGGATGACAATCGTTGTCAGCCGCCGAGGTGCAGCGGTCCAATGTCCAGTACTGCCATATCTAAGAAATCGACAACCGCTCTAGTACAGTCGATTAATGGCAACCCCTTACTATTTTTAATAGTTGGCAACACCGCGACAGCCGTCAGTGTCAAACGTCACCAGCGGCCAACGCACATCGACGTCTGACAGCGGCTGTCACTTACCACGCGGTTTTCTGTACACTTAAATCACTGATTTTCAGCTGAATAATTATTAAATCAAACTGGTATTTATATTTAAGATTATATATATTTGGTAGAAAAAGTAACAAGGCAACTGAGCGCCCGCTACGGCCGCGCAACAGAGCACGCGCACCCAACCTCAAATTGAGGTTATGTGCACGCAGCAACGCCACGAAAAACCGTTTCAGGCGACCCTGAAGCCCTGTTTTACCTCCATTGGATAGGCAGTCCCAATCCTAAGGCTGTGAGCCCCTGGATGACACGCCACAAACCCGATTTACACCAAACTGTGGCTCCTCTAGGCGCGCGCACATGCACGGGCGCGGCTCGGTGAAACTCACGAAAAACGCACGAAAAACACAGATTTCACAAATAATAACACTTTCACAACACAAGTCGAACAACACGAAGCTGTTCGTGTATTAAAAATACGGGAAAAAGCAGAAAATTCGGGAGCAATAAAATTACTCGTGAGAGCGCGCACAAACACGTCCGATCACTAGCACGGTCGAACGCGTTGCCGGACAGATTGAGATTTAAAGCTTGGTCAAAGTAGGTAGACGCTAGGACGCGCGTGTCCTGATATCTGTCAAGTAGTGACTGAAATATGACCTGATAATTCTCAGCACTGGGTGTGACACCTGCAAATACGGACTGGCTTTCGGTGACAGTTTACCTATTAAATAGTACAACCTGTTAGCATCTGTCAGATAACCATTATCGTGCACTGTAGACTTAAAACTCGCATAGAATAACGGCCAATTTCGTATATCTCCGTCAAACGACATAATCTCGATTGGCGGTAATCTCGGTTTGCGGGCAACGGGCTCTGCTGAACATTTACCCTCCAATTGCGATTGTATACGCTTAATAATACAATAAAGATCTTCGAATGAGGTATACGCCTGATAGTTCGGTTTTTCATCAGGATTGATAGAAAGTAATCTTGCGTTCTAATCGTCTAACAACTTATGAAAATCTGTTGGAATACTATCTACTGTCATACAATAACTGAGAAATGCTTCGCTATTACTTTCAGACATAGACGCGGTTTTTGAGCGTTCATAGATGTTTTGAATGCGCTCAAATAAAATATTGCGTTTTGCTTCTAAGATTGTCATCTCTTTGTCTTCCGACACGCGTGACTTCTTTTGTTGTGACATGCTTACGTAAGTATAAGCTAATCAGAACGAAACAAAATAAGAATATCTAATGTACCTATTATTTTACCTAAGTAGGCTAAGTAGGCAACACTTTAGATGTGTGGAATTAAAAGTTGCTTGAAATATGAGATTTATAAGACAATTATGATAGTTCCAGAATTAATAATTTAGTAAGTAGGTAGCTACATAAAAGTTTACCTACTGATGCGGGTGGAAATAACCATGTGACGGTTATGTGAATATATTAGGAGTATAGCTAGGTGCTATAACTGCCTAGGTATAGCGATATAACGTATAAAAACGTAAATGAATCCGGCTCGAAGGACCAAAATAAAATGGTTCGGCGATACACCGAAACCGTAGGTAGGTTCTAGGCGGTTTGGAAAAAATGGACTGTATTTAAAGGAAGAGGATATAGGATTGGATACGGGAAGAGGTGATTGTGAGTGGGTATAGGATATTCCAAGGATGGAGGGCACTTACCTTATACGGCGATCTTCTTCGTTTCCGAAGGGCAGTCTCCTGGTGGTTTCGTGATGCAGCTGCTTGTTTTCACTTCACTACACAGTCACTTCCACTTCCGAGCGGTTTATATAAGCGGTAATAACTTATACGGGAGCGGCGCGGTGATCCGGTATCGCGGACGCGTATCGCGAATCGAATGTTCTTGAAAGTTCTGGACTGTCACTCGCGTCGACGATCGCAGCAACCCATCCGCGAAAGGCAGTGCCTCTTCCAGGGAGTGGGATAGAGAGGGACGGAAATACAGTATCGCTCGCACTTGTACGTGGAACGATTGATGTTGATGCGATTAGTTATAGATAGGAAGGTAGATGGCGCTACCAGTAATATTGTCTGCGACTTTATCCGCGTAGAGATCAGTAACTGGGACAAAAGAAAGCCCGTGCGCTGTTCTGATGTATTAGCTACATTACTGCAAAGTTTCATCAACATCAGTTTAAAAATCAGTTCAATCAGTTTTTTCAGTAAATAATTTTTACAGAAAACGTGCCGCTGGCACTGTGTGTAGCAACCTTAACATGATGCCCTTGGAGTAACTACGTAATGCTTTGTGACATCTTCAATTTGTTACAAACTTATTCACAGTTTAATGCGAATGCACCTAGATAATATGTCACGACACATATATATATTGTTTTGTAACGCCATAAACCAAATTCGCATTGTTATATTTGCCGCTATTGCTACTAATATAATATACTCACTTTAAGTATTGATTGGGCAAGTGGATGATGGTATGCCTGCAGGTAGCTTGGACACATGTTATATTTATTTAACGGATCTAAGTCACGTAATAATTAAAAGAAATAGTCCACATTTATGCTCATATAATTTAAAGGATCAATACCCGATGTTTATAATTTAAATGTATTTTGTTTTATCGTTAACTAATTACTGATTTCAAATATATTTGGATATAAAAGACCCGCCCGTGCTTCGCACGGGTATATATACATATAAACCTTCCTCTTGAATTACTCTATCTATTTTAAAAAAACCACTTCAAAATGCGTTGCGTAGTTTAAATGATTTAAGGATACATAGGGACAGTCAGACAGAAGACTGACTTTGTTTAAGAGAAAGGTCACTCACTTCAATACTGGATGTGTGTAGTTGAAATATGGCAGTTTATCCATGAAATAGTTGACAGCTAATATTGAAGCTCAATTTTTCCGCTAGTGCTGAATTGACCCGGACACAGAAGACGCGATGAAACAACTAGTAAACCTATAACACAAAAAAATATATAGCAATCTCGGGGATTCTCGTAATAAGTTGGGCCTTCACAATAAAACCCACGATGGTGTCCTCAACTTACCCTGGTGGTATGGCATACGAGAATCTCCTGCAGTATTCTAGAAGCTACATGTATGTAGGTGCTTTTTGAGACAAGACGAATGTTGGACAATTAGGTTCCACATGGGCTATTCTGCTGTACAAGCTATAATCCGAAAATTTTCATGAAAAACCGTTCATTAAGTTTTAGATACATCATTATTTTTTGTCTTAGTCGGCCTTTTCACTGGTGTGTAAGAATAGACCTGGAAGAGCGGAGTATTCATACAGTGTTGAAAATCAGTGGATTTTATTGGCACAAGTCTGCATCTTTCCGTGTCAGCGGATAGAGAGCATTACAGTCTGAATGAAATAATTCCAGTTAGTGAGTTATTTCACAGTCCATAATAATATGTATGTAAATTAGAACAAAGTTACATTACAATACACACTTACTTACTGATAGAATTCATAATAATTCAGAAGTAGATATGGAACCAAGAATTAGGTACTATCCTTTCCATTTGTAATGGCTGCTACACACAGTCGGCCGCCGGACAGGCCGCGTGTGCCCGGCGGCTCACAAAGCCGCCAGCCTGGCCGCACGAATGAGTCGCCGGTATGGCCGCCCGGGTAGGCCGCCGGCCGGTCGCGGGTTGCAACTTGCTACTTGTGTGTGGTCGTTCTATTAGGGTTGTCAAACATACTTTATAATAATGTATCCTACTTTATTTTTGGCAATTATACTTTATACTTTTGTATACAAATAAAGTTTATGAAAATACTTTTTCCAACCCTTACTGTGACGTGTAAAACAAAACACTAATTATGAGTACTTATCTATATAACTTTACACATTATTATATAAATTAATAGTCTTGTTTAATTGTTTGATATATGAATAAATAATTTGTTTATACATAAAGCAAACAAAATATAGTAAGAAAATATTACGTTCAAGTTACGATTTACTCAGTTTCCTGTTATATGCTTCCTGTTACATACGTTATATGCTCGTTAACCTTGGTCTAATTAAGGCTATTATTATATGCAATATTACCTCCAAATGAACAGAATAATCATGGGTATCTAATCAAGAAGTCAACGCCGTAATTCAAAAAGAAAATACCAAGAAAATTGCCCCATTGTTTTAAATGCACCTTGGTTCAGTTATGGCTTGCAATAAATATCACACACGCGCAAGTCAAGTCCCCCTGACTTGCGCTTGTGTGATATTTATTGCAAGCAAGTAATGAGGAAAATTATTTTAAAGAACACACCCTTATTAATTCGAAGTGACATTTAAATTCTAATTGACTAATAAATCAAGTAAATTACAGAACTCACAGCAATTGTTCGACAGGGAGACCCTTGGGTAGCTGACACCAACCAATACAAGGTAGAAACTTGAAGGTATCGATTTCTGCTCATAGAACAAGGGGTTTTATTTCTGTATCGTGGGTGTGAACGCCTGATGTAGATATTCAACACTCACAGACGACTTGCGGCCCACAGAGACATGATAATTATAATACATATTAAATAATAACTAGACTGCCTCCGTGGGCCAGTGGATAGCGTACGCATCTACTGATCGGCGGTCTCGGGTTCGATTCCCGGGTCGGGCATAAGTGTTACTGGGTTTTTCCGAATTCTCAGTAACAGCATGGAGTCTGGTGATGTGCCCGGTAACGGCAATAGGCTCGCCCCTATTACGTAGGATCTAAAAATTCAAGGCGAAGTGCGGGTGTAATATTCCACCCCGTAGGGGAGACAGGCGTGAGTCTATAAAAAAGTCGCTACCTAGATCCAAATACTGCCGCTGGATACCCAGCGTGTCATCCATAATACGAGCGCAAATCGCGAGTAACTAGAAAAGCGTCTTTACATTTGTTTTGTTTAATATGCTGTATCTAGAGATAAATTTCGCACTAATCTATGGTATTTATTTTTCAACATTGTCATGTTCAGTATTACAATATTACAACTAGGTTACAAATACTAGCATATTTACGTGTTTGTTTAAACATAAATAACACTCAAAGAAAGTTATAACACACACATGAACAACTATATCAAAATTCTATACCCGTTTCTCATTAGCCTAAAACATAACAAACGTTGCATTCCGATTTACCGCTGATCCTTTCCTTACAAATAGCATTTATGATTCATTAGAAGCAATTCCAAAAACGAGTACTTATGACGAACTTAAATTTCATAGAAAACAGAATTGAAGATGGTCATAGAAGTAATAAGGGATGCTTTGGCCCGTTTTACAGACGAAAACCTCACTCGAGATCACGTAACGTTTTCATAGCACTGGAAAATTCCAAATAATTATATTACCTGCGACCGTTGCATTGTTGAGAATACGGATGGCGTGGAGACGCTGTTTAATTTTCTGTTTACGGTTTATTGTTAACTTTACGTATTAGAAATGAGTGGTTCGATTGTTCTTGCGATGTTGTTGACACACAAACTTGTTGGAATGGGCTATTTATTGCTTGTTGTATTTTTTATTAATGTGATTTTCATCACTTTTAACATTTAGGTAGAAAACAAATCGAGAATCCGATATAATGTTTTATTTACTTTCCTACGGATATAAATACGGTGCCAGAAACATTGTAAGAAAGTATCTTAGACGTTCTCCCTTCGACAAGATTGGCACTGTATTTCTCTGCTGGTCAATATGGCTTTGGTCTTCGTATAGTAATATGCATAATGTGGAATCAATTAAAATCAGGAACAGAGAGCTTAGACCAGCCTTATTAAAATATAGGATTCCTCCCATTTTAAAAGTCGAAAATGGTTTTAAATCTGCACAGAACCTTTAATAGACAATCACGAAACCACAAGATTAGGACTTTACTCCAAAAACAACTACTAACGCTCTTATTAAATCACACTAAAGAAGGCTTTACTATCTGGAGGCATACTGTTGCGGTTAGTTTGGAAGTCGCTTACTAGACTTGCTAAAATAGACTGGCGGGATTTCGAGGGTATGTTATGTGATATGTATGCGGACATTCTGAGCGCAATTAAAACAATTGAAGGACCAATAAGTATGGATACATAAATAAAAGATACGTCCGTAATCATGACCTACCAATCGGGACTCAAAAGCAAGTTTATATTTACTGCTCAACTCACATATTATAATATAATAATAATAATATAATATTCTACCACATTCACACAACACCATCTAGTCCCAAACTAAGCAGAGTTTGTACTATGGGTATGGGTAAGGTAATGGGTAAACATACATAATTTCTTTTTTTTTTATAAATACATACATAGAAACAACCAGACCAATTGTGACACAGTATTGATAACTTTCATGCGCATATAATATATGCATACACTCCTCAGTTGTATGTCGATTATGTATCGACGAAAAAGCATAATACCATCACAAATATCTTAAAACAAATTGTTAGAAAATGAATAAACAGTTGGGTACTCGACGGTACTTTTGAATAAGCTTATTAAGTACATTCGCATCTACAGCAGCATAAGGCCGCTCAAGACGGGCGAACGTGTGTGTGATTCTTAAAGCTTAAAATTCGATATCTAAAGCTATAAATCTATATTTTAAAGCTATAAAACTATACATGAATTTAAGTTACAATTAAAACCTCATCTAATTATCATTGGTAAAATTAATGCTTTTAGTGTGCTTTTATGTAGCGTGGACGCTGTCAGTTCTTTTTTTATAAAATTAGGCGGCAAACGAGCAGACGGATCTCCTGATGGTAAGCATTTACCGCCGCCCATGGACACAAGCAACACCCCAGGAGTCACAAGTGCGTTGCCGTCCCTTGGCGTTGGGAAAAGGGACAGGAGGAGGAATAGGATGAAGGAGAAGGAATATAAGGATGATTCGAGGAAAACAACTTAGAATGGCCAAATCACTTTTATATCCCTCCATAAAAGAACCTATAAATAATACTGCTCTTCTTACCTATTTTGGAACTATAACTGACCGTATGGCGCGTATACTGAGGAGCAACGGTATTAGATCAGCATATAAACCATACAAAACGTTAAAATTTCTTTGCAATGGTAAAGATAAAGTATGCAAGAACAAAAAGTCCGGTATTTACTGCTTAACATGCGACCAATGTCAAAATAAGTACATAGGTCAGACGGGTCGAAGTTTTGAGCTGAGATATAAAGAGCATTTAGCGGCGTTTAGAAACAACCAGCCGGAAAAGTCGAATTTTGCCGAACATCTACTTCAAACGGGTCATACTTTGAATAGCGGACATTCATTTGACGTCATACACACTTGTCAAAGGGGTATTAGAATGTGCGTATAGGAACAATTAGAGATTTAAAAGCAGGACAAGCATACATTACTGAACGATCAAACCAACTTTAACGGGTCCCCATTGCTGAATATATTCGCATACCGTCATAATGACTCACATCAGTCGAGCAACGGAGGGAATTAGAAAGTACAATCGTTTATAAGACATACACACGGTAGGAAAGCGCTCAGTCGTTGCCCATCGCTCCTGAGGATGCCTCGTGCAGAGGCGAAACACGTGTCGAAGAATAATCGGCGCATACAGCGGGATACTGCAAGTCAGGTATCTTCCTGGAACCCATACCATTCCTATATCCCTTATCCTTTTAGAGGAGTTCGGTATTGTCAACCTTTTTATGTTGTAATAATTGGGGTGGTCAATCCGAGGGTGCGTGGTGGGTTCCTCTTTCTTTCCATTAGGTTACAATGGAAATCGGCCAAGTAACGCCTGATTCAATCAACTATATAAATATTAGCTTTTCCACGGAGCGACTGCCTATCTGCTCTCCGCAACCCGAAGGGATAGCAATATTCCATGGTTTAGACTAGTGTGAGTTTATTTAGAAGGTACTGACGCCCTATAACGACTGTCAAAGATCTTCATTACAACCGGGACCGACGGCTTATCGAGCTCTCCGAGGCACGGGGCAAGCGATAATTAGCAATTTAATACGCACATAACTCCGAAAAGTCATTGGTGCGCGCCGTGGATTAGAACCCGATACCCTATGCATGGCAGTCTGTTTCTATCTCCGCTAGGCTATCGCTGCCTCCAATAGGCTATCGCTGCCTCAAATCAAATATACTGATTAATCAGGATAACAGCATTTTTGTTGCATGGAATGTTTTTATGGATCTAGCTGCATTTTCTACCCTAATTCCAAATCTGTAGTGTTAGATTTTTGCTAGCAGCTCTACTTTTTGAGATACGAAGGGTAGCTATTTTTGAAACAAAATCATGGATTCCCGCAATATAAAAATTATTAAAATATTTAATTAGAACAAAACTTTCTTTTATGTGACTCTCTTGAATGAGTTGGAGTTTTACTACTAATCTGGATAATCCAACAGTAGTCAGCCAGCATACTTTCACTCCAATAGCCCTGGTAGCGCTTCCATAGTGCGAGTACCCTGATGGCAGCGATCTCTCTGCTCCTCGCTTTTAAATGTTCAAGATTTTCAGGAAATCGATCGAGGTAGCTGTGAAGGAAATGCGTCTTAATGCTCCTGTTGCATCCAATCCCATTGACGTGGCCAGGAAAGTCGACAGACTTCCTATTTCCCAAAAAGTTTTTTATGAGCCAAACAAACTCATACCCGGCATCTTTTTCAGGGGTTGTCATACTTTCAGTAAAATCTACACAGATTATTAATTTTCTGATTTGTGGTCCATCGAAATTCCCAGCTTTTAACTTATTAGCACTTAATTTTGGGAACGATCTTTGCAACTTGTGTCACTTTCCTCCATTCTTTGAACAATTTCGTGCGGACGTACCTGAGATGTACTTGATTTGAGTTCTAATGTATCAGTTGAACGCAGGATAGGTCTAAGTAACTGACGGCACAGTAGGATAAACCCATTTGGACTAATCTTGGCGGTTAATTCCTGTTATGTTTACAACGCAGAAATAACTGTCGTCGTGGTGGATCGACGGTTCACGCCAAATCATAGGACTAATGAGGTTCAAGGGATCCCTCTTGTTATTTTTCTATATCCGTAAAGATTTCACACACGTTTTACACACTATATTCGGTATCCAGGGCTTGTTGTTTGTTTCCAATGGACGTTGAAAGTACTCCATGCAGGCATTTTTTACGAAGTCTGACACATTTATACCGATTTTTTTAATCTATATTTGACACAAATGTAACAAAATCTATTTGGATTGTGTACACAGATCCTTCTAGACGAAACCATAAAAAGAAACAAAAACTAGTAAGACGTTGATGATAACGATATCAACACTTAAATGGAGAGGTAATTTTGAGGGGGTACCTGTATTTCCTAAACTAGAGCTGCTAGAAAAAATCTGAGTGTGGATTTAAAATAAGAGAGCCTAAATTAGTCAACAACAGGTAAAAAATCTCATGCAACAAAAAAAAAGTTTAATTTTGTAGTGCAGTGCAATTTATCAATATTGATTTTCCAATTTGATTTCATATCACTAATTCTTATTCCATATTCTGTGGATGGAATCCACCGCACATTTGTGATACTTTTTAGTCGCGCTCAAAAGGTTAAGGCGCTGTTATACCTCAGAAGCCGTGAAACACCTAATTTTTCGTCGCGCATCTAGCCATAACGGTACATATTACAAACTAGCAAAAATAAGAGCTTAAAGTCAAAAGTTTGAACAAAAGACTTTTGAAAGAATTTTTTATGTACGTAAAATAGAATCACGGTAAAAAATCACAAAATCGAGGCAGAAAATAATCTTTCGTCTCACTGTTTGCAATATTTTGATCGCAAGCTGTCATATTTTTTTTGATAATATTGTAGGAAATCTAATGAACTAAAGAATTACCCTATTTATTTTCATATTATACGTGTATATTTTGTAAAATTAAATAAAATCTGCCAAACGTCTATGATTTTGACGTTCGGTAGATCCCATCAATATCAAACGCTTCAGCAATATAAACCTTATTAGCATAAGCGGTGTACTGAGTGTCAGTTGCTAGTTTACGCCCCGCCCAGACCTCATCATTCGGCTATGAGCCCTGTGAGAGATAGGTCATGTCGCTTGCGTCTCCGCTGCACGAAATTTTACGTAAACCTGTTTGTTATTATAATACGCCGATTTGAGTTCGTAATTTCATGTTTTATGTTGTAGACTGAATACTTTGAATCAAATAGGCTTTTCATGTAACTATGGGCACATATAATTAGGACCTAAGTTTATACTCTTGTTGCGTTTAACCCTTTCAGGACCATAAGGATATGGGACTATATACTATGATAAAAACTATACGAAACAGTTAATTAGGCATCAAATAAACATCATTTTAACTCAAAATATAATAAAATGTTTTGGATTTTTTGGAATTCTTTGGGACACATATGTCCCTATGGTCGTTGGTGGTACTTTTTGTTCTAGTAAATAAGATTATACATTTTAGAGATTTTATCAGTTTTTGAGCTATTGTTTACACAAAACTGGTAACGTATTACAGAAAAATTGTTTGTTTATCGATAGGTATACAATTTAAAGTAATAAGCTGGTAGTAATTAGGTAGAATCCAGTGAAACATTTCCATTCATTAGTCTAAAAAAGGTGTACTTTACAACACAATTACTATTTTTTCGGATTTCTATTATACATTGAATAAACTGACACATCTCTTCTAGAAGTTTGGTTATCAATAGGGTGCGTTGGAAACTGTCTTCGTGTGACAGATCTGGGAACTAAACTTGATTTTGAAGTAGGAACGTCATGCTGCCTGACAGAGAAACCGTTTTTCCAACTTGAACTTGTCTGAACTGTAGGCTAGTTTTGATTTAATCGTGAAGCTTTGGCTATACAGTATGCGCATTATTCACCAAGAGACTATCTAAGAGATCAAAACAATATCGAAGATAGTATTTTATTTTCAAACAGCAATATATTTCATAACACTATGAGATCGACACGAATATGGTCTACTCCTCCCATTTTTTTGTTATATGTGATTTGGCATTTCACTTTTTTTCGCTGATTCAGGTTTGCGTCGTCTTCCAGTGTCTATGTCTAAAGGTTCCAGAAAGTTGATCAATAAGTATATTCCTTTACTTTCCATCAACTTTACGCACGATATGCCCCAAAACTTGTGGTGTACATGTCCCACTTCTTATGTCATCGCTGTTTTGGAAGATGTTTTCGATTTGTTCGAACGATTCCATAAGCCAAAGAGAGTCAATACATCAGCATCAACTATTTGAAAAATCTGTACTTCGCAGCCATTATATTTCACATCACAAAAAGCACAAAACTTATTTGGCACGTATGTATGTTCCTTAGTTCCACTTGAAAACCGGTTTTCGATTACTTTGTGCTCCAGTTATGGGTAAAAGAGTTGTAAACATTGTTGGTACAGGTGCCAGACTTATTGATTCCAAAAATTTAACAGGCACATCTACAAAATCATCATCAGAAACATCAGAAACCCTTTGATCGTGTATCAAACTCCTTTGACCTTTTTCGTCAAGGTGTAAATCATCTTCTTCATCACTATTACCATCCATCAAATTCATAGAAGTACCTACATCATCCTTGGATTCAAAAAACTAAGATAATCTGCCAAAATATCTATAAAAATGAAGATAATTTACAAAATCATTAGTTGAATAAGTTAACAATTTATTACGAAAAGTGTCCCTTCCGGACCACTGGGACACTGGTGTCCCTTTATGTTTATGATGTCTTATAACAATAAAAAATATAAATAATAGTTTTATCAATAAATATAATATAAATTTACTAACCAAGTAATAATTATAGTACAACAAAAAACAATATAGAACATTTTGAAGTTCCTAAAAACTTTTGAGAAATAAGGCAAGTGCCCGCTTAGCGAACAGTCATATTACAATTTTTATAGAAAATATATCGTACTACCCAGGTTGTACCGTCAATGAAAAAAATATTTATAATATGTTTAATAACAAACAAAAAAATCATAATTGGTAATAGGCTTCTTAATTATTAATATATTTTCAAATTATGTGCTGGGGACACATATGTCCCTTGGTCGTCAAAGGGTTAATGTGTTATTGTTTCTGTGCTTATAAATATATAATTAGAAGAATAAATATTAGAGAAATGAAGTTCTACGAAGGATTTGTACAAAAAAGCGTCGTAATAAAATAGAAATTCATCCATGGCCAAGTGATTATGAAATATGTAACATTTTTACACAAATTATTTTCATAAGAGTCTTTTATGACTAACTATGCTACTTATATATTATCGATTATGCATAATATAATTATATAAATTATTCTCACAATACATAGCTGCCACAGTTTTCAATTTTTGAAAGAGTAATAACATAAAATCGAATCATTTTATGTACCTATATTTCAAATTCATTAGCTTTTCAGAGCGCTAAGATGCCGCCACGGTGAACAATAATGATGACAGCGCTAATATGGCGCTCCGCAATCCGCACACAAGCGGTAACGAATGTTGTATTATTGTGTTTTGAACATAAACCTTTTTAGGTACATCGGGTAAAACTTTGATTATTCATAAACTATTAGGTATGTCTCAGTACATCTAATATCTTTTTAATTTCTAAAATCAATCATTTATAAGTAAGAAGGTAATTTCTCTGTTTGCTATAACACAAGATATAGTATTTTTTTAATAATGAAGTACCTACGTAACTAATTATCATTATTGTAATTACAGTGAAGTTAAAGATAACAGTTAACAGTTCTGCAACGTCTTACACACATTTGACTTTAGTCATTCCTAACACGATCTGTTCAAGAGCTAGCCAAGAAATGCCAAACAATTTTTTTAACAAATTTGACTCAAATTCCGTAGTGATAAGCAAAAATTACAAGAAGGATAGCAGTGACTGGTTCGAATTGCGTAAGAATATGTTGACAGATTGAATTTTTTGTATAGTGGTAAAAAGAAGAGATAACAGCAGTAAAGCCAACTTAGTAAAAAATATTTTGTACAAATAAAATATTTGGAATGTAAAATCAGTTGCGCATGGAATCTAAAATGAACAACTGGCTTTGCAACAACTGGCGAAGCAAGAAAATGTAACAATCGAGCCTTGTGGATTATTCGATTATTGGTGCCACGCCAGATAGATTAATAGGTCCAAACACGATTGTGGAAATTTAATGTTCTAAAGTTGCCTATAAGAATGGCCGGGAGAATAGTATAAGAGCAAATAAAATACAAATATGGAAACATGATAAAAAAGTGAACTGACTAGTCTAAACAGATATTGTAATTGTTATTACCAAATTCAGGGGCAACGCCACGTTACACGCAAACAAAAGTGTTTATTTGCTGTGTGGAGTGGCGAAAGTATACCACTAAAAATAGAAATTATAGAAAGAGATGATGTTTTCTGAGAGAAGCTTGTGGCGTTTTATATGAATTGGCAGTTGCCTGAAATTGTTGATTCTCGTCAAGCTCAAGGGATGGCATTGCGAGATCACGGAGGGGAAAATGTTTCATCAGTGCTTGAAATTTCTACAATAACCAAGCCGTAAAAGGAAAGTAAATGAAACTGTGCCTCGTTAACAACAGCAAATAATAAGTATTGAAGCCTTATCACCTCACACACTGCCTTTAACATTCGATGAGAATAAAGAAAACCTGCCGGGTTGTAGCAGACAGCTAACTTTTGATGATCTGTAAACTCTGTATTTCGTTAATAAATTATAAATGAATATAAATAAATATCTCTTAATATTTATTTTCCTTGAAACAACACATATTTGAAGCGAAAGATTTTTTTTATATTTTCCATACAAACATGTATGACGAGAGCTAACGAAAAAGCAGTAACTCAAATTCTAATTCTATAATTTTCTAAGCGACATAGCAGTATCTCATGAATAAGGTATATCCACATATATTTTTGATGTTTCATCTATTTTGAAAAATAATAATGTGTTGGGTTTCGAAACGAGTCACTAGAATTTGAGGGTATTGGTAGTGTAGGGGGCTTAAGGTAGTTCGTTTTAATCCCCTAAAAGTAACTTTGGCTGCCGGAGTTGCGTCTAAATATTTTTAAACAATTTCCAAATTTTCATAAATACTTCGGCAATTATACAAAACGGAACATAGTTTTTAGGGTTCCGTACCTAAAAGGTAAAAACGGAACCCTATTACTAAGCCTCCGCTGTCTGTCTGTCTGTCTGTCTGTCTGTCTGTCACCAGGCTGTATCTCATAAACCATGATAGCTAGAACGCTGAAATTTTCACAAATTATGTATTTCGGTTGCCGCTATAACAACAAATACTAAAAATAAAAAAAATAAAAAATTAAGGGGGGGTCCCATACAAAAAATGTGTTTTTTTTTTCGTATTTTTTGCTCAAAATGACTAACTGTTACAGGTAGACGCTTTAAATTTTTACAGAATATGTAGTTGTATATTACCTTTCAAAATAAATAATTAAATTTAAAAAAAGTAAATAATAAAGGGGGGCTCCCATACAACAAACGTAATTTTTAAGCAATTTGTTACTAGATCTTAATAAACAGGTAGAAACTTATAAAGTATTTACATACAACGAACGTGATTTTCTTTTATAGATGATGGTACGGAACCCTTTGTGCGCGAGTCCGACTCGCACTTGCCCAATTTTTTATACTTTAGTATAGTTTTACAAATGTAATTTTTAGGTTTTATGTGAAAAACGTGAAACGGAACGCAAAATTGCCATCTTGGAATGATCATATTGACGGCTAATGTCAAATTTGTGCGTCATTGCTTTCGAGTGCCTTGGGTTAGGTGCGACTGTAATAATTAAATAAATAGGTTATGTTAGGTTCTCTTTCTCCTTCGCAGGGCTCCGACAACCTTAGTTTATTAAACTAGTGTGATGAATGTGGAAGTTGGCAGTGCCATACACACCGATGTTTGGAGATTTTTTTTTCAGAGGAAACCAAGTATTCCTGGCAAGTGAAAATGGTGAGGGGGGTTTCAAGACCTCCCCTGCTCCCTCTCCAATCACTCACAACCCCCAAAAACGGCGACGTATTTCGAAACCTTTGCCATAATAATTATAATAACAATAAACATCCATAAATAAATAAAAGAAATCAACTTTTACTAAACTTCAATTATCTCGTAACTCGCTTAAGTTGAGATACGGCTTTTGCGCTTAGTAGAGCAGTATTGTGTTTTTTAGGGTACCGTAGCCAAAAATTGTAAAAACGGAACCCTTATAGATTCGCAATGTCTGTCTGTCTGTCCGCCCGTATGTCACAGCCAATTTATTGCAAAACAGATTTATAAAATTGGCAGGAATGGAATTAGATGTAGGTATTCTATGAACTGCTTCACTATTTTTATACAAAAACAAAACAAACATAATAACCGCTTGACCGCGCACAAGTGACTATTCTCCCTTTTTCGAATTGCCGTAGACCGCGCACAAGTGACTATTTTCCCTTTTTGGTTTCAGCGCTATACTCGGTTTGAATTTACTGTTTCTTTCTATTACGTAATGTTTTAAATTCTTTTTCTCTGTTCTATTCAAATCATTGAACATTTCTTCATGCTAAAAATACGAAGCGAGTCTTAAAATCGTTAATCCGGAACGAAAAAATAATGTCAAATGCCACTTTTTGTTTCGCGCACTCCGTGATTACGTGCTTATCGTATGCGTGTAATTAAATATTTTTTATACTATGATACATGTTTTTTTTATTTAATTCGGTGTAGATAGAATCCCTCTACAGTGAAAACTCATAAAATATGTATGTCATCGATTTACTTTTTAAAATAATCCTGTTTAAAATACACAAAGTGTTTTTTTCAACGATAGTCAATGTTCGCTGCTAAGTATAATAAATTATAAAGTAAATATTAACAAAGAATTCATACGACTTGAAAGAGTCATTTATAAGGTTGAAGAAAAACATCACTTCAACTTACTCATGTTACGGACTTATCAACAATAAATGTTTATGTTAGCGCGCCCATCTGGCGAGCGGCGGCGCGACATTTTGCTTAGAACGTGAGCGGTCAAGTGAATTCGCCGAATTGGCGCTAGCGGTCAAGCGGATAATGGCCTCTCCATACATGGAACTGACTTAATTATTTTTATCATCTTACGGCACGTAGGTATTTACCTACTTTCGTCAACATTTAATACCTATAACGTCTAATGTAAGCCAGTTTTGCTCATGGCTGCACTGAGAACAAAAATTGCGCTATGCCTATATTGTACAAACAGATTGATGTATGTAATATAAATTTTAATATCAGTATCTCATTTCAATATGCTTAAACGTTTTGCTTGCGATTTTGAAATATTGGAATACGGATGTCGCCAGAATACGGCCGCACGCGACGAGAATAAAAGGGGGCGCCCCGCAGTAGACGGAGCTAAGCTCCCTTCACCTCCCCTGCTTCACCCCCTCATTTACCAAAACAGTCGCTTAGGACAGCGCCTTAATACTAAGAATTTTGAATGTCATCCGGGGCGAATCAAATTCAACTAGAATCAAAGTTATTATTAACACGCGAGACCAAATTTTGAAGCTCTATTGTGCTGGTTTCTAGAAATGTCGCTACAATAATGAACGTTGTACAAATTCAGTTACTGTATTCATTTAATTGCAATATTTTTAAAGCAATTTTGACTATTAGGTATTACATACATACATACATACATAGACACACCCTGCCATATCTCCCTTCTTTCATTAATCGCTTCTATTAGGTATTCGTGAGGTATATTTGAAACATAAATCTGATATTTTGATTCCGCCAAAAATCATAAGTAATAAAAGTAATCATCTATACAGTTATTTTGAACTTATGAACATACATGAACCCTATTATGGGCAGTTGGGTGAAATTGTTGTTCCAAAACTGAGTTCTATTTACTTCTATTTCAATGTTTTAAATCATTTTGCGGTGAAATGTATTAAATATACAAATGTTTTCTCGTATTTTTTTTGGGAACCCGTATAATAAATATCTATACATATAATAAAATGGTAGAAAAGTCAAAACTGTACATTGATTTTTTTTTAAAGAATACTTGGGGTGTGATCTACAATTGATACCGAAGCCAAAAATATAGTTTTTAGAATTTTTGTCTGTTTGTCTGTTTATCTGTTTGTCTGTCCGGGATAAAATCAAAAAGTACTGCATGGATTTACTTCAAATTTGGCACGAATATTATTAAAAAGTCGGATCAACATATAGGCTACATATTATTACGATATCACCTACGGGGAACGAGCAGTGAACCTTTATTTCTTCAAGGCATTCTGTAACAACGTGTAATCTGACGACGCATTTTTGAATGTTGTTATTATGTTAACCATGCTATAAGCTAGCTTCACACTATAAAAATCACGCAATATAAGTAACTTAGGCCGATAAACATAATTAAATGAATATAAGTAGTATCAAGACAATGTTAAAGCAGCGCCATCTATGAGAGTTCAAAAACATCAAGTTGAATTACATGTGTAAGCCATTTTTGGATATAAATAATTTAAATTTCATCATGTTGGCGAGGTTAATAGTTGTTTTCAAAACCCATAGATGGTGTTGTGCATTTTCTTCTAAAATAATGTATCGTTAATTCGATTCAATGATGAGCCAGACAATAAAAAAAGTGTTTATATAAGTTTTAAGCTGCTTCATCTATGTCTTATAAAATTCATCGAGTTTGTTTGTATGTAAATACAAACAGAACTCAAAAAGAAATATATCAAAATATTTAACAAAGGCATAGATTTATAACAAAAGTTAAACTCGAAAACGGCACGCTATTGCTCTAAGCAATTTGAGCTAAATAACGAAGTAAGAGGAAAATTAAGCATGCCATATATATCTTAAAGATAAGACATGCTTATTTTTTACAGTACAGAATAAATAGTAATAGAGTTAGTACAAAATAAACATTTTGATCACATTGGTGTAATTATTGCTTCTTAATTAATATATTTTCATGTCGCATATAAACTTCAGTGAGATGTGGAACTAGCCAGATTGCTTTTACTCACACGCAGCCATTTATTTCACTGTAACGTCTGAAGCGGTTTGGCGGATACTGGTGTTATCTATACATGACAGGCATCCTACCGTCATGCATTTACACGTCCACCTAGAGAACGGCCAGTGCATATATTTTGATCCCGACAGCGTTGCTGAGCGCTTGGAAAATCCACACCAAACAACTCTCTTGGCATTTTTCAGGCTCTGTGAAGTCGACCAGTTTGAGAGGTCTCTTACGTATGATGAGATGCCTTCATATTACACGTACGACAAGCAAATGGGTCTATTTAACCGATGGCGAAGAGGAGATGCTGTGGAAGGTTTGCCGGGAAGTTTCAAGGACACCGCATGTTGTAGAGTTTGTACCGTACACACGAATAATGGCGAATGCTATTTTCTGCGGTTGTTACTTCACACGGTCCGAGGCCCAACGTCTTTCGCCTTTCTGAGGACATTTGCTTGCGTGGAGTATCCCACTTACCGCACAGTCTGCGTAGTACGTCACTTTCTCGACGGTGACCAAAACTGGGATGACGCCCTCGCGGAGGCGAGCGTCAGTGACAGTCCCAGCCGCATGCGTAATCTGTTTGACGACATTTTGGTGTTTTGTAGAGTCGCGAAAATGCTAGCTTTGTGGGAGAAATGTCGCCATCATCTGTCTGAAAATTTTCTACGAGCTTTGAGGCGTGCTACTGGAGACGATGTCGAAGAAACTGATGAACGCGTGCTGAACACCTGTCTCAGTTCACTTCAAGACATGGTCATTTCTATCGGCGGCAATCCACTGATCGAATATGGGTTACCAGCTTCTCAATCATCACCTCATCAAGACCGTGGAAATTGGGAGTATAACGCTTAGACATTTTACGATCTGGGTGAAATGACCAATGATACGAAATTTATGACACAGTCCCACAGTGTTTTATGACGACCATTTTTCGGACACCGTCTTTTTATTAAAGAAGCTAATAGATATATTCAATAAAAATAAATATTTCGTATCCCCATTAAGCTAGCACTCAATAAATTTCAGACCCCAAATCCATGGAATCTAGAAGTTATTCCATATAACTGTTTTTGCTAGGTTTTTCATATTTATATTCTGGATTTTAATGATTAAATTTTTATTCGATATGGATTTCTTTACAACATATAATTTAGTTATAAAATCAATATCGAATACAAATTGTTATAACTAAATTATATGTTGTAAAGAAATCCATATCGAATAAAAATTTAATCATTAAAATCCAGAATATAAATATGAAAAACCTAGCAAAAACAGTTATATGGAATAACTTCTAGATTCCATGGATTTGGGGTCTGAAATTTATTGAGTAGATGAGGAAAGTAAAGAGCATCCTTTCTGTATATATAACTTTTCCACATTTGGTAGAATCTTCGGGAAAAGTTAGAAAATCTAAAAATCCAAAATCTCGCTTAAATTTGAATCTAGCCAAGTTATGAGGTTATGGTTGGGTTGACTGTAAAATGTGCAGTGAAAGAGACGCTATCGGTGCTTGTAACATTATTATTGCGTATCATGCTTAGTTTAAGAGGAATATCTCTTTTTCTAAATATCCGCTAAATATGAAGATTTTCAAAAAAGTTTTTCTAAAAAACTAGAGATGCTAGCTTAATAGGGATACGAAATATTTATTTTTATTTAATATATCTAGTAGCTTCTTTAATAAAAAGACGGTGTCCGAAAAATGGTCTTCATAAAACACTGTGCGTCCTTGAAAGCGTTGGGCAAAGCTAGGGTAAAATGTTTTTCTTGGATGCTCCTGGTGGAACAGGAAAAACATTTGTTACCACTGGCATACTTGCAGAGGTCTTCCTGACCTCTGACAGTCTCAAGACAAAATTGCCGTTGCTGTAGCGTCGTCGGCAATCGCTGCCTCACTGCTTCTGGGTGGCAAGACAGCACATGCCATGTTTAAAATTCCCATCGATTTAGAAAGCGCCGAAACGCCCTTTTGTGGTGTGTCACGTAACAGTGATAAGGGACACGTGCTCAGGGTAATTCAAGGTAATTGTCATGCTCTAAGAGAATTATATCCAGTTGCCTTCAATTTCCCCTGTGGTGTATGAAATACGATTCTAGAATAAAGATTCTTGCAGATATGCTGTTTATACAAATATAAAAGAAATACGTTTTCGATTGCCTCACCCGTTTCGTGGAAAGTTGGTATTTATAGTGGTGGATTATCTTGACGCCTCGTATTTAATTATGCGGTCAGAAAAAACTGAAGAAAATTAAAGATTAAAACTAATAAGGCTTGTTTTTTGTTCTTTTTTAGGGGCTATTACTAATTCATGGTGAAATGTGGGTGTAATATTACACGTCTGCCTACCCCTTCGCGGAAAAACCCATTACTGAATCATCTGTGTAACCAGTTTCAGCAATTGTGATTATAGAAAACACCAAGTTTTGACACTCGTGATATCCCGGAGAAAGTTCTACTTAAGTTTAACCCGCAACGAAATTGATTAAAAATATATAGAAGGGGTTGGTAAACTTTTCTCTCCTTAGCAATGTACACGGAAAAAAAGAGAGGGGCTTACTGTATTAAAATATTTTTTTCCCGTAGGTACATTTTGGTTACAACTAAACACGCGATGGATGGCTCCATTACTTTTTAAGTTGTAGTTGTTGCACGCAATGGTACATTAACGTGTAAGGGTATCGTCTCTGTTTGGACTACCCATTAGATTTTGGAGAAACAAGGCAAAATTGCGATATTGCCCGTGCTAATATTATCCGTGTGGTGACGGATTAAGAATACGGAATGTCACCACCCCATGTCATCCCATGGGTGTCGTAAGAGCCGACAGAGGGAGCATATTATGCAGAGAACAGCACTGTAAGAGAAGGAAAACTTGATACAAACCCTATACCAACCCGTTTGGCCAGCGTGGAATAGTAGGCCAATTCCTACTTTCAAAGGAGAGGCCTAGTCCAGCAGTGGACTGTTAAAGGCTGATGATGATGATGATATTATTCAGAATACTTAGGGTTCAAAATTAAATTATCTTGGTTAACATCGTATAATTCTTTAAATAACCGATATGTTATCAGCGTAGACTGCTTATGGAAACTTCTAATAGTGTTATAAGTTTTTTGAATATTGGCTGTGTACTAATATATATAAAATACCTTATACTTACTATAATTTATAAGGTAAAGTATAAGGTATAAAAATAACTACGTGATATAGGCTCGTTACATAATTTAAACTATGTGTACAAGTCCCGAAAGCTTAAAATAACTCACTCTATATTAATATATAAACATGCAGTTATCCTATTTTAAGGGAAAATAAGCATAATTTATTTACTGGAATAATGAACTTTTTCATTAGTAACATTATACTTAATTAATGTCTATGTACATTAGTAAGTAATTAAAAACCAACAGCAACGCAGCAAATATAAAGCTACGAGATATTTAAATTACATGTCTCAAGAGGCGGGAATTTTTATAAACAATTAAAGTTACACACTCAAGGCTCTTGAGTCTAAAAAAAATTACGAAATTAAAAATAATAGTTTACTAAGGCATTGTTCGGTTCATAGGCTGTTTGCTTTGTCTTGATAAAATATTCAAATCTGGACTCAAACAAGGACAAAATTGGGACAAATTTCGTATCGAGACAAAAATTTGTCCTTGTTTGAGTCCAGATTTGAAAATTTTAAAATACGAACGAAGACAAAAATATAACAACCTTTGCAAAAAACAGTAAAAATAACTGCTTTTAAGCCTAATATATCATTTATTTACTAAAAGGCTATCAATATTTACAATAAAAGAAACACATTTTGTGCCTCTAAAGTGAACGGCAAAGCAAAATGTATCACGAAAATGTTTTTCTTTTCTAAATTAAGAACAAAATATCCAAGCAAGTTTTCGCGAAGCGGTTGTATTTAATACATTTTTATCCCCAGCTAAGCTATACTTTAATATGTTGCCCGCTAGAAGCAAGAAGGATAAACTTATTTTTCGATAATAGTCATTCCGCTTTAATATGGCAGAAATATCGAGGCCTCCGCGAAAATAATTAGTACCAAAATTTTCGGCCTCATTTAACGTAAAAGTACCAGAAAACTAATTAACCGGTTATACTAGCCTACTGGCATCAAAGCTCAGGGGAACGTGGTACTTATTATAATTCACTTTAAGACTTATCTCGGCCAATCTGTGCTTAATTTAGTTTTTGTTCTATCAAAAGGGAGGGTCTTTTGATAGTCAAATCTAAGAAATTTATTGAGCTGTTTTGTTCCATCTCCAATTCAAACTCAATTTTGGGGTGTATACTATTAATTCTTGTAAGAAAACAGTGAAGCTGACGTTCGGTGCCCTTCCAAGCCAGCAAAATTAACTGCTATTTAGTAGGAAAAGTAGGATGTTACAAGAACTGATAGGAAGAATAACACCACCTTCAAACTATACTGGCAGCACCACTTGTAATCATCAATTTCATCCCAGAATAAAAAATCTTTCGAACACCATTTTCACACGTGACGAGAACACACTTTTGGAGAAGGGATTAAAGTATAGTATTCCTCAAAAATTTACGCAATAGTCTTTGGAAACATTGGCGGTGGATGCAGAACTAGCTATTACCAGAAATAAAAAGATAATATAGTCAAGAGTTTAGCTGCCCATCACTTAAAAACATACAAGTCGACTAATTTTATTAACTGTGAATTAAAAATATACAAAACCATCTAAAATAAAATCCAACAAAACGATTTGGTGGTAAACAAAGCGGATAAAGGCAACACCGTAGTAATTATGTCTAGATCCCAGTATAATAGCAAAGTACAAGATGTAATACACACTGAAGAGTTCCAGCGTTTGCCCTACGATCCTACCAAACGATTTCATGCAGAATTAAAGCTCAGTATCTAGTCAAGTACTTACTTTTTTCCACAAAACTGCTATTTAGCGAAAAATATTATACCGATGAACCCTCAGTGTCCGCTATTGTATGGTTTACCAAAAATACGTAAACGTCAGGTGCTCATCCGTCCAGTCGTCTCATATGTCAACGCTCCAGCTTAAAAATTAGCGAAATATTTAAACGGATTGATTAAAGAGAAGACGTCATTCACCGCAAAATACAGCCTGAAAAATAGTTATGATTTGATTAGCAAAATAAAACACATCTGTCTACCTA
The DNA here is from genome assembly GCA_944739405.2 of Euclidia mi. NCBI lineage: Eukaryota > Metazoa > Arthropoda > Insecta > Lepidoptera > Erebidae > Euclidia > Euclidia mi. Next base: position 25,420,299 of record OX123190.2, read on the forward strand.
GAAACACTTTCTTTGGATGTAAGAGCTTATTAACAAACGTCCCGTATAAAGAATGCTTAGTTATAATAAAAAATCTGCTGGAAAGAAATAGAATACACCCCAAACAGATTCAGAACATTTTGAAATTAACCGAGTTATGCAGTAAACAAAATTATTTTCAATTCAACAACGAGTACTACTTACAGAAGGAGGGTTTGGCCATGGGTTCACCGCTTAGTCCGTTGTTAGCAGATATCTTTATGAATAACTACGAACACGAGCATTTGGTAAAAGAACCGAACATCTTATATTATTATAGATTCGTGGATGATATTTTGCTGGCTTGGAAGGGCACCGAACGTCAGCTTCACTGTTTTCTTACAAGAATTAATAGTATACACCCCAAAATTAAGTTCGCATTGGAGATGGAACAAAACAGCTCAATAAACTTCTTAGATTTGACTATCAAAAGGGAGGGTACCTCACACTCATTTGAAATCTATCGTAAACTGACGTATACAGATAGTACAATACCAGCATCGTCCTGTCATCCATCACAATACAAAATGGCACTTAGGGTTCAAAATTAAATTATCTTGGTTAACATCGTATAATTCTTTAAATACCCGATATGTTATCAGTGTAGACTGCTTATGGTAACTTCTAATAGTGTTATAAGTATTTTGAATATTGGCTGTGTACTAATATATATAAAATACCTTATACTTACTATAATTTATAAGGTTTTTTTTTTATATGGAATAGGGGGCAAACGAGCAGACGGATCGCCTGATGTTAAGCGATTACCGCCGCCCATGGACACCCGCAACACCAGAGGAGTCACAAGTGCGTTACCGGCCTTTTAAAAGAATACGCTCTTTTTTGGAGGTTTGAAGGTCGTATTGGTTCGGAAAAACCGCAGGTGACAGATCATTCCACAGTTTAGAGATGCGAGGCAGAAAGTTTCTAGAGAAACGCACCGTTGTGGATTGCCAACCATCTAAATGATGGGAATGGAAATGCTGTCGCGTAGAACGATGGCGGAAAGAGGCGGCAGGGATTAATCCGAACAATTCCTCGGAGCACTCCCCATAGTAGAAGCGATAAAAGATGCAAAGCGATGCTACATCTCTACGCAGCGCCAAGGGGTCTAACCGATTGCAAATATCTTGGCAGTCGACAATTCGAGCGGCTCTCCGTTGGATGCGGTCTAGAGGGAGAAGCTGGTACTGGGGTGCCCCTGCCCAAAGATGAGAACAGTATTCCATATGCGGCCGGACCTGCGCCTTATAAAGGAGCAAGCGGTGGGCCGGAGTGAAATACCGTCTCGATCTATTTAGCACGCCAAGCTTCTTCGAGGCTATCTTAGCCTTACCCTCTAAGTGACCGCGGAACTGGACTTCGCTCGATATGTCGACACCAAGTATTCCAATACTGGAGGAGGCAGTCAAGGGGGTGCTCTCAAAACGAGGACATACAACCATCGGCAGTTTTTTTGCGGTGAAAACGCAGACTTGTGTCTTTGTGGGGTTAAATTGGACCAAATTAAGTCTTCCCCAATCTGAGACCATCTCCAAGGAGGTCTCAATTTCAGACACAAGTTTATGTCGGCTCTCGATGACTTTTTCTCGAGAAATGTTGGCGTGGCCGGTATATAAAGCATCACCTGTGCTGTCATCTGCATAACAATGAATGCCGCTATCTAGCAACATATCATTGATATGCAGGAGGAACAGAGTAGGCGATAGCACGCAGCCTTGAGGAACACCAGCATTTACAGACAAGGCGTCAGAGCATTCACCGTCAACTACGACCTTTATGCTTCTGTCTGTAAGAAAGCTGGTGACCCATTCGCATAATTTCTCGGGCAGCCCATAGGAAGGGAGCTTCGAAAGAAGCGCTTTGTGCCAGACCCGATCGAAGGCCTTCGCTATGTCCAAACTGACCGCCAAAGCCTCCCCCTTTGTCTCGATCGCCTGTGCCCAACGATGTGTCAGGTATACTAGAAGATCACCAGCCGACCGACCCTTACGAAAGCCATATTGCTGATCACTAAGCAGCTGATTATCGTCTAGAAACCGAAGGAGCTGGCAGTTAATAATGAACTCCATTATCTTCGAGAAGAGGGAGGTTATGGCTATGGGTCTGTAGTTGGACGGGTTAGAGCGATCGCCTTTTTTAGGGATCGGGTAGACCAATGCTGTCTTCCACGATGTTGGGACTACGCCAAATGAGTAGGAGAGACGAAAAAGGCGTGTCAAAACTGGTGCCAACTCTGGAGCGCAGATCTTCAACACAATAGGGGGAATTCCATCAGGCCCACTCGACTTATGGATATCGAGGGACAGAAGTGCCATACGGACTGCGCGCTGGTGGAACCGAATATCCGGCATACAGCCCTTCAACAGCGATATAGTAGGCGGTTCCTGTCCCCCGTCATCCAAGGTCGAGTTGGACGCAAAGAGTTTGCCCAGAAGATCGGCTTTCTGCTTTGCGTCGTGGGCCAAGGAGTCATTTCCCATGTGTAGCGGTGGAAAGGATGGCTTACAGAAGTTCCCTTCGATAGCTTTGGCAAGAGACCAGAATGCACGAGTTCCCGATGGAAGGCGCTCTAGCCTCTCGCCAATTCTACCGATGTGCTTCGTCTTCGCACTAGCAATGACTCTTTTGAAGGACCTGGAGGCAAAGTTATACTCCTTTTTTAATGCGCTGGTATTTTCATCCCCCGCCGCCACTGCATCAGCCCAGGCTTGGTAAGCTTCCTGCTTCCTGCGAGAAGCCTTTTTGGAAGATGAACCAAAGCAAGGCCGAAATTTGCCACCAATGGGGACCACAGAGGATGGAATGAAAAGTTCCATACCCTGTAGCACCACATCAGCAACAGAATCAGCAGCGGCGTTGGGATCATCCGGCGAGAAGCATATTTGTCCCCAAGGATAGGACGCAAAGAAGTTCCGCATCCCATCCCAATCTGCTGACTTATAGTGCCTCACACGGCGACTGCGTGTAGCCCGCGATCGCGGCGAGCACGTGAGAGGCACCACACTCCGTACAAGGCAGTGGTCTGAGGAGCCAAGTGGGGCGCCTACGGATACCTTGTAGCCGTCCGGATGAGAGGTCAGCAAGGTAAAGTATCATCCTCTTAGCGTTATCCCAGTTTCAATCTGGGGTCCGCTTTCTAGTCTAACCGGATTTGGCTGAATATTAGGTTTTCCACGGAGCGACTGCCTGTCTGACCTCCACAACCCGAAGGGATAGTGATATTCCATGGTTTAGACTAGTGTCAGTTTATTTAGAATGTACTGACGCCCTGTGACAACTGTCAAAGATCTTCATGACAACCGGGACCGACGGCGTAACGTGCTCTCCGAGGCACGGGACAAGCGATAATTAACAGTTCAATACGCACATAACTCCGAAAAGTCATTGGTGCGCGCCGTGGATTCGAACCCGATACCCTCTGCATGGCAGTCTGTTGGTATATCCACTCAGCTATCGCTGCCCCGCAGCAAGGTAAAGTATAAGGTATAAAAATAACTACATGATATAGGCTCGTTACATAATTTAAACTATGTGTACAAGTCCCGAAAGCTTAAAATAACTCACTCTATATTAATATATAAACATGCAGTTATCCTATTTTAAGGGAAAATAAGCATAATTTATTTACTGGAATAATGAACTTTTTCATTAGTAACATTATACTTAATTAATGTCTATGTACATTGGTAAGTAATTAAAAACCAACAGCAACGCAGCAAATATAAAGCTACAAGATATTAAAATTACATGTCTCAAGAGGCGGGAATTTTTATAAACAATTAAAGTTACACACTCAAGGCTCTCGAGTCTAAAAAAAAAATTACGAAATTAAAAATTATTGTTTACTAAGGCATTGTTTGGTTCATAGGCTGTTTGCTTTGTCTTGATAAAATATTCAAATCTGGACTCAAACAAGGACAAAATTGGGACAAATTTCGTATCGAGACAAAAATTTGTCCTTGTTTGAGTCCAGATTTGAAAATTTTAAAATACGAACGAAGACAAAAATATAACAACCTTCGCAAAAAGCAGTAAAATTACTGCTTTTAAACCTGATATATCATTTATTTACTAAAAGGCTATCAACATTTACAATAAAAGAAACACATTTTGTGCCTCTAATACCAGGTTTGAAACAAGTGAACGGCAAAGCAAAATGTATCACGAAAATGTTTTTCTTTTCTAAATTAAGAACAAAATATCCAAGCAAGTTTTCGCGAAGCGGTTGTATTTAATACATTTTTTTTACGCTAGAAGCAAGAAGGATAAACTTATTTTTCGATAATAGTCATTCCGCTTTAATATGGCAGAAATATCGAGGCCTCCGCGAAAATAATTAGTACCAAAATTTTCGGCCTCATTTAACGTAAAAGTACCAGAAAACTAATTAACCGGTTATACTAGCCTACTGGCATCAAAGCTCAGGGGAACGTGGTACTTATTATAATTCACTTTAAGACTTATCTCGGCCAATCTGTGCTTAATTTAGTTTTTTGTTCTATCAAAAGGGAGGGTCTTTTGATAGTCAAATCTAAGAAGTTTATTGAGCTGTTTTGTTCCATCTCCAATTCAAACTCAATTTTGGGGTGTATACTATTAATTCTTGTAAGAAAACAGTGAAGCTGACGTTCGGTGCCCTTCCAAGCCAGCAAAATTAACTGCTATTTAGTAGGAAAAGTAGGAAGTTACAAGAACTGATAGGAAGAATATAACCACCTTCAAACTATACTGGCAACACCACTTGTAATCATCAATTTCATCCCAGAATAAAAAATCTTTCGAACACCATTTTCACACGTGACGAGAACACACTTTTGGAGAAGGGATAAAAGTATAGTATTCCTCAAAAATTTACGCAATAGTCTTTGGAGACATTGGCGGTGGATGCAGAACTAGCTTGTGAGTGCCACATTATATTGTATTTTGCTGAGAACACATTTTGTGTTTCCCCCGCACCGATCGCCCATAGCCACGCCAGTCGTCCCTAAGCCTTCTAACTAGTTTAACGTGTTAGCGTAAGAACTATTGTGAAAGCGAATAGACCTTGTGTTTGACCAGACTCTACGTTTCATTTATCTCCAAAATATACCCTCGCCACCGTACACACAGTGAACACGCAGTAGACAGTCAGATAGTAAATTCATACACACAGTGAACACGCAACCTTGACGCTCACCTAATAATAGACATTTACTTAACATTGGTGACCTCCGACTTTAGTTACGGTGCGCGCAGAGACAGTAGTGCAGTGACTTGGCAATGGACGAGGGACGACTCCCCGTCGACTGAGGAAGATGATCTGATTCGACGGGCAACTTCAGGGGAAACCAAGGACCAAGGACAACAGAACAGCACATAAGGACATCTATCAATTGAAGCGACCATTACAGAGAGAGACAACTCAACATGGCTGCATTGTATAGCTGGCTAGAAGCAACCAAAGTAGACCAAATGAAGAGCGGCATGGAATCCCGGGGCAGCAGCACAGTGGCATACCCGGTGGATAAGAAGACGAGACACCGGACAGGACGCGGCAGCGGCACTCTATGGAACAGTGCGCCGGTCGTACAGCGTACAGATATCCCACTTGGAGGCGAGGAAGAATACCGCTTCAGTGTTGGAAGGCGCAACCTGTCCACATGGCCCTTTGCTCAAGCGATGTGTAATGGTATAGTTAGTCGCTGGCAGTATGTCACATATGATAAAAATTATATATTAGATCATCAGTGCAACTTGGTACGAAAAGCTTTATAAGCGTCATATAAGGTGCATTTAAGGTCAATTTAATGATAGATTCAAAGGAAAAGGAAAAATATTGTGTTTGGGTTATTGCATTCTATGTCGAGAGATTAAAATTGAAAATGAATTGTGTTTGAAATAAGTATTCCGTTTAACATAGTTGAATCGTAGCGTTATTTTATTATGTGAGGTCCTCATTATATCTTTATTTGTTGTTATCAGCATTTTTATATTTTTGTGTATATGTTTATGTGGTAAACACACTTGTACCCGTTTAAAGAATTGGGTCAGAAAGGAGATGATGTCTATTTGGCCTGCAGGACCAGCAGTGCAAGCGACCCCGCAGTGTACTCAACAAACGTCATATGCTTAAATGTTGTAACGAACATGTGAAGATATTCTTTTGTTTAAAAATATGTTGAATCAGATTTTATATAGGTACGTATTGATGAGGTATTTTACTGTTCAATCATAGGACATTCTGCAGAGTTTGTGTTGTCGGTTATTAGCCACAATGACGCCAAGACAGGACAGTAGAATACATCAGAAAGACCGTAAATATGTGTTGGTATATTTTATATTTGTGTTTGTCAAAAATGGCACAGTGATTTCAATAATGTATCGTGTATTGTGTTATCATTTTTATTAATTACTTGTAATATGTAATGTTATAAAAACTTAAAACTTCAAATGTAAGGTCGAGTAAATAAATTGTAGCATCAGCATAGGTATGTTTTATGTTTCATCATTGCAACAACAGTTCTAAGTATTGTAATAATGGTAACTTGATATTAAATTGCAACAGTGTAACTTTGTTTTTATATAGCAGCGTTAGCAAGACGACTCGGCGACGAAATGTAATGAGTTAGCAGTTTGAATGTTATTCTTGGTTTTATGTATTCGATTTATGTTTCGATGTTTTAGAATAAAAATTTTCAATTTTTTTTTAAAAAGGGGAGGTATGTGAGTGCCACATTATATTGTATTTTGCTGAGAACACATTTTGTGTTTCCCCTGCACCGATCGCCCATAGCCACGCCAGTCGTCCCTTAGCCTTCTAACTAGTTTAACGTGTTAGCGTAAGAACTATTGTGAAAGCGAATAGACCTTGTGTTTGACCAGACTCTACGTTTCATTAATCTCCAAAATAAACCCTCGCCACCGTACACACAGTGAACACACAGTAGACAGTCAGATAGTAAATTCATACACACAGTAAACACGCAACCTTGACGCTCATCCAATAATAGACATTTACTTAACCTTTAATTACCAGAATTAAAAAGATAATATAGTCAAGAGTTTAGCTGCCCATCACTTAAAAACATACAAGTCGACTAATTTTATTAACTGTGAATTAAAAATATACAAAACCATCTAAAATAAAATCCAACAAAACGATTTGGTGGTAAACAAAGCGGATAAAGGCAACACCGTAGTAATTATGTCTAGATCCCAGTATAATAGCAAAGTACAAGATGTAATACACACTGAAGAGTTCCAGCGTTTGCCCTACGATCCTACCAAACGATTTCATGCAGAATTAAAGCTCAGTATCTAGTCAAGTACTTACCTTTTTCCACAAAACTGCTATTTAGCGAAAAGTATTATACCGATGAACCCTCAGTGTCCGCTGTTGTATGGTTTACCAAAAATACGTAAACGTCAGGTGCTCATCCGTCCAGTCGTCTCATATGTCAACGCTCCAGCTTAAAAATTAGCGAAATATTTAAACGGATTGATTAAAGAGAAGACGTCATTCACCGCAAAATACAGCCTGAAAAATAGTTATGATTTGATTAGCAAAATAAAACACATCTGTCTACCTAGAAACACTTTCTTTGGATGTAAAAGCTTATTAACAAACGTCCCGTATAAAGAATGCTTAGTTATAATAAAAAATCTGCTGGAAAGAAATAGAATACACCCCAAACAGATTCAGAACATTTTGAAATTAACCGAGTTATGCAGTAAACAAAATTATTTTCAATTCAACAACGAGTACTACTTACAGAAGGAGGGTTTGGCCATGGGTTCACCGCTTAGTCCGTTGTTAGCAGATATCTTTATGAATAACTACGAACACGAGCATTTGGTAAAAGAACCGAACATCTTATATTATTATAGATTCGTGGATGATATTTTGCTGGCTTGGAAGGGCACCGAACGTCAGCTTCACTGTTTTCTTACAAGAATTAATAGTATACACCCCAAAATTAAGTTCGCATTGGAGATGGAACAAAACAGCTCAATAAACTTCTTAGATTTGACTATCAAAAGGGAGGGTACCTCACACTCATTTGAAATCTATCGTAAACCGACGTATACAGATAGTACAATACCAGCATCGTCCTGTCATCCATCACAACACAAAATGGCAGCATTCCACAGTATGATTCATAGATTATTAAATGTACCAGTGAATATAGAATCATATAACAAAGAATTAAATATTACTTACCATAAAGCTCAATCCAACGGGTATAGTAAACGCCTAATTGACAAGATGATTCGAGGAAAACAACTTAGAATGGCCAAATCACTTTTATATCCCTCCATAAAAGAACCTATAAATATTACTGCTCTTCTTACCTATTTTGGAACTATAACTGACCGTATGGCGCGTATACTGAGGAGCAACGGTATTAGATCAGCATATAAACCATACAAAACGTTAAAATTTCTTTGCAATGGTAAAGATAAAGTATGCAAGAACAAAAAGTCCGGTATTTACTGCTTAACATGCGACCAATGCCAAAATAAGTACATAGGTCAGACGGGTCGAAGTTTTGAGCTGAGATATAAAGAGCATTTAGCGGCGTTTAGAAACAACCAGCCGGAAAAGTCTAATTTTGCCGAACATCTACTTCAAACGGGTCATACTTTGAATAGCGGACATTCATTGGACGTCATACACACTTGTCAAATGGGTATTAGAATGTGCGTATTGGAACAATTAGAGATTTTAAAGCAGGACAAGCATATATTACTGAATGATCAAACCAACTTTAACGGGTCCCCATTGCTGAATATATTCGCATACCGTCATAATGACTCACATCAGTCGAGCAACGGAGGGAATTAGAAAGTACAATCGTTTATAAGACATACACACGGTAGGAAAGCGCTCAGTCGTTGCCCATCGCTCCTGAGGATGCCTCGTGCAGAGGCGAAACACGCGTCGAAGAATAGTCGGCGCATACAGCGGGATACTGCAAGTCAGGTATCTTCCTGGAACCCCTACCATTCCTATATCCCTTATCCTTTTAGAGGAGTTCGGTATTGTCAACCTTTTTCTGTTGCAATAATTGGGGTGGTCAATCCGAGGGTGCGTGGTGGGTTCCTCTTTCCTTCCATTAAGCTAATATTCAGCCAAACCCGGTTAGACAAAGTAGTAAGCGGACCCCAGATTGAAACTGGGATAACCCTAGGAAGATGATTAATCAATATATTTGAACTCAGTTATTAGTGAACGATAAAATAAAATACATTTAAATTATAAACATCGGTATAGGTAGATCCCTTAAATTATATGAGCATAAATGTGGAATATTTTTTTAAATAATTAAGTGATGTAGATTCGTTAAATAAATATTAAATGTGACCAAGCTACCCGCAGGCATACTATATGATACTATCATCCACATGCCCAATCAATACTTAAGGTAAGTATATTATATGTAGCAATAGCTGCAAATAAAACAATGCGAATTCGGTTTACCTTTTTCTTTTTTTATCTTCTTTTAAAAAGACAACTCCCGCACTAGGAATAAATCCTGTGTCGCGGGGGACTTTACAAACATACAACCAACGGACACAACGAATACCCAGACTCGAAATGACAATTTATGAATCACACAAAGTGTTGTCTCGTGTGGGAATCGGATCCACAACACTTGGCGCAGTGTCAAACAGCGAGGCGGCCGCTTAAACCATTGCGCCATGCGTGCAGTCAATGGCGTTACAAAACAATATATACATACCTATATATGTGTCGTGACATAATTATTATCTAGGTGCATTCGCATTAAACTATGAATACGTTTGTAACAAATTGAAGATGTCACAAAGAATTACGTAGTTTCTCCAAGGGCGTCATGTTACAAATGGAACGAATAGTTCCTATTTCTTGGTTCCATATCTACTTCTGAATTATTATGAATTATATCAGTAAGTAAGTGTGTATTGTAATGTAAGTTTGTTTTAATTTACATATATATTAATATGGACTGTGAAATAACTCTGTAATTATTTCATTCAGACTGTAATGCTCTCTATCCACTGACACGGAAAGAAGCAGAGTTGTGCCAATAAGATTCACTGCTTTTCAACACTGTATGAAAACTCCAATCTTCCAGGTCTATTCTTATATACCAGTGAAAAGGCAGACTAAGACAAAAAATAATGATGCATCCTAAACTTAATGAACGGATTTTCATGAAAAGTCGCGGTTTATAGCTTGTACAGCAGAATAGCCCATGTGTTACCTAATTGTCCAACATTCGTCTTGTCTCAACGAACACCTACATAAACCTAGCTTCTAGAATACCCCAGGAGATTTGCGTATGCTGTACCACCACGAGAAGTTGAGGACACCATCATGGGTTTTATTGTGGAGGCCCAATTTATTACGAGAATCTCCGAGATTGCTATATATTTTTTTGTGTTATAGGTTTACTAGTTGTTTCATCGCGTCTTCTGTGTCCGAGTCAATTCAGCCCTAGCGGCAAAAATTGAGCTTCAATATTAGCTGTCAACTATTTCATAGATTAAACTGCCATATATCAACTACACACATCCAGTATTGAAGTGTGACCTTTCTCCTATATCACTTATTAGTATAAAACAAAGTCAGTCTTCTGTATGTCTGTCCTTATGTATGCTTAAATCATTTAAACTACGCAACGGATTTTGAAGTTGTTTTTTTTTAAATGGATAGAGTAATTCAAGAGGAAGGTCTATATGTATAATATACCCGTGCGAAGGCCGGGAGGGTCGCTAGTATAAAATATAATATTATAATATGTCTAAATAAACTATAGATTTTGAATTACTACATTCTCATTATGTTTTTTTATGTTTCTCATTTTCACGTCGGAGCAGTTGTGTCTGTTATACAAGACCCAGGTTCGCTCCTGCGTGGAATACTGCTCTCACCTTTGGAATGGCTCCGCTCAGTACTTATTGGACGCCCTCGATAGGTTGCAGCGGCGTGCTGTCCGTATCATCGGGGATCCAGAGGCCACTAAGACTCTTGAGTCACTGCAATTACGCAGAGACGTGGCTTCAATGGCTGTCTTCTACCGTATCTATCATGGTGAGTGCTCCGAAGAGCTCTTTCAACGAATCCCACCCTCTCTTTTCCTACCCCGAACGACACGTGCTGGGTTGAGGTGCCACTCTTACACGTTAGAACAGATACCGTCACGCACCAAACGGTTCGGCGCCTCTTATCTCTGCCGTACCATTAAGATGTGGAACTCTTTACCAGTCCACGTGTTTCCCTCCACTTATGATCCCGGGTCCTTTAAGCGGGGCGTGAAAAAGCTTTACTCAAGGCCGTCAAGGTGAGGGCCATCATGCCATAATGCCATGCTGGCTGCTGGGATGATGGCCATCACTATGGGACTTCACTGACTGCTTAACATCAGGCAGCATGGAGTCAATTTGATCGGCAGAAAAAAAAATGTTTTAGCACGTTTGTCACATTTAGAAAGCCGTTGCATAGTAAACAACTACTAATGCCTGACTTCTAGTTGAACGCCCAAACTGAAGAAATATTTTATGTGAAGCGCCGATGGTTGTTTCTAGAAACGACGTACTACGTAACGTACTGTGATTTCAATGTATACAAATACTGCATGCAAGAACTATTCGTATAACTACTCGTTGTTGGCTGTTTAAATACTCTCTGAACTTTTAATTTACTACTAAGAACCGCTTACATTATATACAGTACAGATAGATTAAAGGGCTAATAAACTGATTTTCATGTAGTTAAATAAATGTAATATTGTTTGCGACTTTATCCGCGTAGAGATCAGTAACTGGGACAAAAGAGAGCCCGTGCGCTGTTCTGATGTATTAGCTACATTACTGCAAAGTTTCATCAACATCAGTTTAGCAGCTTTAGCGTGATTGACATAGGTACACAACTTCATGCATCCATTGATCCATCCATCATCATAAACTTTCGTTTTGTTAAAAATATGAAATATTTGAAAGTGTAAAGGTATAACAAACTATCATAACAGGTAAGAAATAAAAAAAAAATATGTAGAAGTGAACGAGCCACAAACGTATTCTCTATGAAATAGATTTTACCTTAAGAACTACAGTTTGAAACCATGAATAACAGTGATTTCACATTCGAAATCAAAGAAACTCTTTGACCATTAATACTGCACTTTAATCAACCAGCAGCGTTTACGAATGCTATACTTTTGTATTATCCCTAGTGGTTAAACGTTACACCGAAACCGAAGGTTCCTAGTCGATTTGGGTAAACTATTAATATTGTGGACTGTAGGATGGCGGTTCTTCGGCGACTAGGGGATGAGGGAAAGCGGAAGAGGTGATGTGGTTAGGAGCCTTTTACCTTGCAAATGGCAGCCTCCTGGTGTCTTCAAGTATATTGAAGCTGCTTGAATCACTCCACTACACAAATCACTTTCACTCGCGAGCGGTTTTGTTGAGTTTTGTATAAGCGGTAATAATATATATGGCGGTGCGGTTCAGTGCGGTACGGTGCGGTGGACATGAGATCGGAGCTTCTCGAATCTTCCATTCCTTTTTTCGTCGCCGTTGAGCAGGACGGCCAATAGCGAGGCGTTTTTGGGAGGGGATTTATGAAAAGGATCGCTCGGATTGGCCGAGCAGCGACGAACCATTGACGTTGACATAATTAACTAGCAATGTAAAGGATAGATGGCGCTACCATATCCCCCCGGCCCTAAAGGGTTGCCTTTAAAAAATAAATAAAATTGAACTTAGCTATTTTGGGTGTACTACCGCATAACCCATCAATAGGCGAAGACAGCGATATGACAATAAAATTAATCTAAAGTAACTTTAGCGAAAACTACAAACGCAATAACAGCGAAAACTTTAAACTAAATACTTAAACTAAGAGGTAGATCCAACTTCAGGCTAGATCTCACTGAGTTGGAAGTGGACAGAGACGTACAACAGAGCGCACTTAGCTCCCCTTCGCGGTTTTCACGGTAACAACGCGGGTTGTACCGTCCTTGGAAGTATGCAGTTTCTCTACGATGGCTAACGGCCATGAAAGTGGCGGAGCATTATCATGTATTATGACGACCAACGTACCCTCCTGTATAGGGGATGCAGGACTATTCCACTTGGATCTAGCCTGAAGCTGGTGGCGATATTCCGCACGCCAGCGCCGTCAGAACGACTGCACGAGTTTATCCAGCAGAGTATGTCTCTGGAGCAAGCTTGAAGAGTCTGCTTCAGGAGCCGGAAATGACGATAATGGCACTGTGTTCAGAAAATGTGCAGGGCTTAACGCGGATGGTTCTGCAGGGTCACTACTCAATGCCGTGAGCGGACGCGAGTTGATCAGCGCCTCGACTTGTGCAAGGACAGTTAAAAACTCTTCGTAAGAGAGGATCTGTTGGCCTATAACTTTGAAGAGATGCGTTTTAATTACTTCGACCATGCTTTCCCAACATCCACCGAAATGAGATGCTGGCGGAATAAACTTCAAGTCAATATGATTTATGGAAAGTTCCTCCTGAAGACGAGTACGATATTCTTCCTTGAGAAACTTATAAAGGTCGCGTAAATAAGAGCTTGCGCCCACGAAACAAGTGCCGTTATCCGTGTACAAACACTGTATAGGGCCACGCCGTGAGAGAAATCGTTTAAGGGCTGCAAGGAACGACACCGTGCTTAAATCTGTCGCAACTTCAATATGCGTAGCGCGCGTCGTTAAGCATGTAAAAATACATAGCCAGGCTTTACGGCTTTTAACACCTCGACCACCCACTGGCGTATACTGCAGTGGTCCTGCGTAATCACAACCGGTGTGTGTAAACGCTTCATCAACCTGGTTGACGCGCTGGCTAGGGAGATCTGCCATGGGAGGGAAAGTCGGACGCGGACGAAATTTGAAACAGACGTTACATTTATGTATTCTGTGACGAATTATTCGTCGAGCGGCTAAAATCCAATACTTATGCCTAAGTAAGAACATAAGCAACTCCGGACCAGCATGGACGTGCTTCTTGTGATAAAAGTCAACAAGAAGGTCGACAACATGATCATGTCGCGGCAGAATGCAAGGATGTTTGTAGTTATAAGGTTCATCCGAATTTGACAGACGACCCCCAACGCGTATGACGCCGTGTTCATCGAGAAACGGCTTGAGTCTAAGGATAGCGGGAGAGAAGGTACATTGTCTTTCAAATTTTGAATGTCGTTACTAAAATGAACAGCCTGTACAGCTCGTAGTAACTTACATTCTGCGAATTTGATATCAGTACTTGATACAAAAGTCCCATTACGTAGGTGCCTAAGAAACCTATAGACATAAACGATGGCGCGGAGTACCTTAGACCACGATGACATGCGTAGTGCGAGTGCATAAATGGGAGACTCCGCAACCTCAGCAATCAGGATAAGAAACAGACTTTCGTTCGGGTACATCTTCGTCTTCTGCACTGTGGTCAAAGGGTTGCATGGGCCATTCTGACGGATCATGGGAAATCCAAGAAGGTCCACGATGCCACAATGGATGATGCAGAAGAATAAGTGGAGTGACACCACGAGACAAGCAATCTGCGGGGTTCTCGGTACCCGCGACGTGATTGAAACAAGTAGCGGGAACAAATTCAATCAATTTACTAACGCGGTTGGCGACAAAAGTCTGCCAGCGATGAGGAGAAGAATGAATCCAAGCGAGCACTACTTTGGAGTCGGAAAATGCGTATATTTTATTAATAGGGTAGTGGGGCAAAACTGTGTCTTGAACCTTGCGGAGCAACTGAGACAGCAGAAGGGCCGCGCAAATTTCCAGTCTCGCAACCGAAATGGATTTAACAGGCGAGACCTTAGACTTGGCACAAACTAACTGCACCGAGTAGTTAGAACCAATGCGGACTTGCAGATATACGACTCCGCCGTAAGCACGCTCGCTGGCGTCAGCGAAACCTATTAAGTTGATGGTACATCATGACGTGGAATAGTAATTTGACTGAGCGCGGTAAGCTCAATACAAAACTGGCCCCAAGCGGCGACAATATGGTCAGGGGGTGATTCATCCCACTCACACTTTGATAGCCAAAGCTCTTTGATCAAGAGCTTGGCGTACAAAATTATGGGAGCCACAAAACCCATTATGTCCCATAGTCGAGCCACTGTGGACAGCATAGTGCGTTTGGTGCACTTATCATCTGGTGGTGAGACGTCAAACCGAAAACTATCGCAGGATTCGTCCCAGCGTAAACCGAAAACTTTATGCGGTACAGACTTCTCAAGCTCAATGTCTGGAGAAGCTTTATGAGAATCTGGTATGCGTGCGAGAACCTCCTAAGAGTTGCTTGTCCATTTGACAAGATCAAACTGGCCTCGCTTGAAAAGCTGAATAAGCTCTTCATAAAGCGAAATTGCTAGCGGAGCGGATATGAAACTACAGGCAATGTTATCCATATACAAAGCGGAAGTAACAACAGCTGCTGCGGCGGGAAAGTGATCGCCTTCATCAGCAATCAACTGGCGAACAACTCGTAACGCGTGATATGGGCTAGACTTGAGTCCAAAACAAACACGATTGAACTGATACACAGATAAAGGTTCCTTATTGTTAAAACGATAAAAAATCCGTTGAAATCTACGGTCAGACGCGCAAACGCCGATATTGAGGAACATTTGGCGGCAATCACCTGACAGAGTGATTTGGAAAAGACGAAACTTTATTATGATGTTAAATAAATCACCCTGTAGATTGGGGCCGGCATGCAAAATGTCATTAATCGACTGAACCGATGTAGTCTTACAACTAGCATCTTAAACCACACGAAGTTTAGTAGAGGTTTTATCTTCGCGAACTACGCCGTGATGTGGGATATAATATGAGGGAAGAGAGCTGCCCTCGTTGTTTACAACTACACTCAAAAAACCGTTATCTATTTAGTCACGAATGACGTCATTATAGGCGCTGCGAAACTTAAGCGATGCATCAAGTTTACGTTCCAAACAATGGAAACGTCTAAGCGCAGCAGCGTACGAGTCACCTAACGAATAAGGGTCCCCATAGAATGGCAACGCCACAACGTATCTGCCACTGTCGTCACGAAAAGTGGTAGCACGGAAATGTTCTTCACACTCGAGATCTTTACGGCTCATCGAGGGCGGTGCGGTAACCTCGTCAAGCTCCCAAAATCGCTTGAGAAGATAATCAATATTATTTTCTTGAAGAACAGAACAACAGCAAGACGTAATGTATTGAGAAGTATGTAACGTAGGTACGGTACCCCTAATCACATACCCAAATACCGTCTCAATAGCGGGTGGTAAGTTATATTGCTCACTACGTACCACGTCAGTTAGTAGCAAGTGCGGGAATAATGCAGCTCCGATCAAAACATCAATGTCTGCTGGATTCGCAAACTCCGAGTCTACCAGCGGCAATGACTCGAGGTGTGTGAGTAGCGATACGTCCACATTAGCGATTGGCAATGCGTCCGTAATACGCTCCACGATAAGCGAAGAAATGTTAAAATTAATATCCCTATCAAAACGCGAATGTATTTTAATATCTACGGAACCCTTGCAATGTTTTTCTGACCCGCCGATTCCTTTGACCACTGAACTAGTATTTCTAAAGTTATTCCAATCCACAATCCAAGGCCTTTGAAACATTGCAATGTTATTAGATTGGTCTGAGACGCGCTATCGAATAGACAACGTACCATGTGCGGCGACCCATTAACATCATAATCGATAACTTGCGCTGTCGCTAACAGTACCGTCTTAGACGCCGTACACTGCGTTTTTGCATTATATATGCGCGACTGCCGTCCTCGCGTGCGCGTCGCCCGCGCGATGGATGTCGTACACAACGATATTTCATTCTGAATCGTGGGAGGCGCAGTTATCGTAGCCTGCACCTGCGACGTAAGTGTGTCAAGGTTAGCGGCTTGGCTTGACAACGGACTACTTTTATCAAAGTGCAACAATGAATGGTGTCGTTGATTACATGAACTACATCTCGTCTTACTAGAACAATCACTAGTTTTATGCTTTATACTTAAGCAATTAATGCAAGCTCTGTTGTCCTTCACGCACTTGAAACGAGCAGTCGGATTTAAACCATTACACTTGTAGAAATGGTCGTGCACTATATTACTGCACAGACACTTCTGTGAATTAATTTTATTAGATTCCGAGCATGTTACGTAAGATTGTGGATTAGGGACCGAGTTATTGTTACTATTTCGCGCTTTATTTGACCTTTGTTTGCTGCTGTTAGTGTTAGACGGGCTAGGTGAACTAAACTGCGTATTATGAAATATTCGACACTGATCTTTGATGAACGAAATAAAACTATCTAGTGTAGGTAATATATCATTGCGTTCCGTCATCTCGAAAGCACGAATTGTTTCAGTATCAAACTTTTTTAAAGCTAGTTGAAGCAACATAAAGTCGGAAAGATCTTCAAATTTTAAGTTCCTAAGAGAATTAACCACGGTTACGAAGTTATCTATAAACTGCTGGAAATTCGAGACAGATGCGGCACCGGACAGTTTAAGATTTAAAGCTTGGTCAAAGTAGGTAGACCCTAGGACGCGCTCTTGATATCTATCAAGTAGTGACTGAAATATGACCTGATAATTCTCAGCACTAGGTGTGACACCTGCAAATACGGACTGGGCCTTCGGTGACAGTTTACCTATTAAATAGTACGACCTGTCAGCATCTGTCAGAGAACCATTATCGTGCACTGTAGACTTAAAACTCGCAATGAATAACGGCCAGTTTCGTATATCGCCATCAAACGACACAATCTCGATTGGCGGTAACTTCGGCTTGCGAGCCGCAGAAACGGGCTGTGCCGAATATTTACTCTCCAATTGCGATTGTATACGCTTAATAATACAATAAAGGTCCTCGAATGAGGTGTACGCCTGATAATTCGGTTGTTCATCAGGATTAGTAGAAAGTAATCTTGCGTTATAATCGTCTAACAATTTATGAAAATCTGTTCGAATACTATCTACTGTCATACAATATCTAAGGAATGATTCCCTATTACTATCAGAAACGGCTGCGGTCTTTGAATGCTCGTAAATGTTTTGAATGCGCTCAAATAAAATATTACGTTTTGCTTCTAAGATTGTCATCTCTTTGTCTTCCGACACGCGTGACTTCTTTTGTTGTGAGATGCTTACGTAAGTATAAGCTAATGAGACCGAAACAAAATAAGAATATCTAAAGTACCTATTATTTTACCTAAGTACCTAGGCAACACTTTAAAGCGGAGGAATTAAAAGTTGCTTGAAATATGAGATTTACAAGACAACTATGATAGCTCCAGAAATAATAATTGGGTAAGTAGGTAGCTACATAAAAGTATATTACCTACTGATGCGTGCGAAAACAACCATGTGACGGTTATGTGAATGGACTAGGAGTATAGCTAGGTGCTAAAACACCTAGGTATATAGATATAACGAGGTTTTACGTATAAAACGTAAATGAATCCGACTCGTATGGATAAAAAAAAATGGTTTGGCGTTACACCGAAACCGAAGGTTCCTAGTCGATTTGGGTAAACTATTAATATTGTGGACTGTAGGATGGCGGTTCTTCGGCGACTAGGGGATGAGGGAAAGCGGAAGAGGTGATGTGGTTAGGAGCCTTTTACCTTGCAAATGGCAGCCTCCTGGTGTCTTCAAGTATATTGAAGCTGCTTGAATCACTCCACTACACAAATCACTTTCACTCGCGAGCGGTTTTGTTGAGTTTTGTATAAGCGGTAATAATATATATGGCGGTGCGGTTCAGTGCGGTACGGTGCGGCGGACATGAGATCGGAGCTTCTCGAATCTTCCATTCCTTTTTTCGTCGCCGTTGAGCAGGGCGGCCAATAGCGAGGCGTTTTTGCGAGGGGATTTATGAAAAGGATCGCTCGGATTGGCCGAGCAGCGACGAACCATTGACGTTGACATAATTAACTAGCAATGCAAAGGATAGATGGCGCTACCACCTAGAAATTATATTATTGGACCCAATTCCTTTGGCTTTGAAGAGGCTATTTAAACTGGCAGCGAGCAGTTTTGTGTATTGACATCAAAGGGGGTTCACGACAACCGTTTGTTATGCAAATATGATGGTAGTTAGGTTGAGGGACTAACCGCTTGGTTGATGTTGTTGCGAGTTATTTTGAAACGCTTATATATTTTTATTTGTTTTTATAAAAGTGAAAAAAATGCATAGAATTAATTTTACTATGGAATGTGTAATTTAATAGCTTATTTTTACATTTTGATGGTATAGCTAAGTAATAAGTAAATAATGTACCAAGTCTCGAAAGATTATAAAAAGGCCTGTACAAACTACTGTATTTTTGCGATCGTAATAGTTTTACTTGCTTTCCATACGTAAACCACTCACATGCCCTGATCTCTTCAAGGCTATTAATACTCTATAAGTGAAGTAAATCATTCAACAATAATTTAAAAAGGTTTACATACTTTATATAATAATTATTATAAAATTTTTGTCTTAGTAAAACCTGCCATCTATATTTTTTTACATTTTACGCAATTTACTTCCAGATCAACGTAATAATCATTGGTAACGACAGACGTAACAGACGCACATTGGTAAAAGAGAAGAGTTCATAAATTTGAAAAAAACATAATATTGCCCCGTTTTTTAAATGCTAGTTTTTTCAGTTATGGCTTGCAATAAATATCACGCGAGCGCAAGTCAGGGGGACCGTAATGAGGAAAATTATTTTAAAGAACACACCCTTATTAATTCGAAGTGACATTTAAATTCTAATTGACTAATAAATCAAGTAAATTATAGAACTTGCAACAATTGTTCGATACAGAGACTCTTGGATAGCTGTCACCAATGATTACAAGGTAGAAGGTTAAAGATATCGATTTCTGGTTATAGAACATGGGGTTTTATTTCTGTATCGTGGGTTTGAACGCTTGATGTAAACATTCAGCACACGCAGGCGACTTGCGGCCCACAGGCGATACATATTAAATATTAACTAGACTGCCTCTGTGGTGCGACTGCTGATCGGAGGTCCCGGGTTCGATTCCCAGGTCGTGCAGAAGTGTTACTGGGTTTTTCCGAATTCTCAGTAGCAGCACGCAGTCTGGTGATGTGCCCGGTAACGGCAAAAGGCTCGCCCCTTATTCCGTAGAACCTAAAAATGCATGGCGAAGTGCGGGTGTAATATAACACCTCTGGCAACCCCGTCGGGGACACAGGCGTGAGTCTGTAAAAAAATAATAATTGATAAGCAAAATACCTAGATCCAAATACTGCCGCTGGATGCCCAGCGTTTCATCCATAATACGAGCGCAAATCGCGAGTAACTGGAAAAGCGTCTTTACATTTATTTTGTTTAACCTCTGGAACGCCGGCGGGACATACGTATGTCCCAGGAAAATTTGTTCCGTCCAGCGCTTGCGGGAAACACGTATGTCCCGCAACGACAGCGCCATATTTCACTACTTGAAATGACGTTAAAATAATTCCACCAATAAGATTATACCCCACTATTAATACAATACGAATACAACAAACAATCTCGTAATTTCACTATATGTATTATTATGTCATCATACTCGGAAACTAATCTTGTTTAAACATATAGTTAAGATATAATCATTGTTTAAATTATAACGAAAAACGATTTTCAAAATATCATTATCAAAAATGGCGGCAAGTTGTAAATACAACCGTTCGCATTTCAGTTTTGTAAGATTAGGTAGTTAAAAGGCGGTACTATTACTCATAACCTTTCTTATTTATCACAAACTAATGTGAATGAGTAAACAATGAGTAAACAATATTAAAATAATAAACTTATAATTTTGATATTTACGAAAGTGAAATCGGCTAGGTTTCGGGCGTGATTATGGCAACCGTTTCGAATTCCGATAATGTGTTGAAACTTTTGTTGATTTATAAAAATATAAGTGAAGGTGATATTATTAACTATTGATTAAATTCAATAATTAATTAAGTAAGGTATATAAAGTACTATGAATAATTGCTAAAATGCTAAATATTTGTGGGCTAGTGTGTGTTAAAAGTTTTATTGAAGAGGATTTTTTCGTATTTTCAAGTTTTATTTCAACGAACTGCAGAGAAAAGGTAATTATATATTATACAGGCTGATTTTTAATTGGTTTTGGAGCGAAAGCCATCTTATTACATATCGTTAATAGAACCTAACCAGCTAATAATATTTGAAATATAAGCAAAAAAAATCTTGATAAATTAATTAATTTAATAGTACTAGAACACGAAGTATCACTGCCGCACACTGGCGAAGTACGAGCGATCGTGTCACACACACACTGGCAGTTATTACCGCCCTCCCACTCCCCGCCATGCGCATGCGCCACCCTCCGCTGCAAGGCGCCAGCAGGGGGCGGGGGCCGGGCGGCGGAGCGGCGGGGTGCGCCCCGTGCGGCGCGGGCGCAAGTTGACCTTCAGTCTTAAGAAATTAGGTCAATGGGACAGTCGTTTAACACGCTCCCGTCACTCTGTGTCCGTGTTACGTAATTAAACTACAATCGTGGATCCTTACAATACTGATGTGTTCGCTAGTGGATTGATAGGCCGCAACCTGACCTGACTCCATAGGGTTTTATTAGTGGATCAAGGTTACCTATAAGATTTGTGTACAAAGAAGAAACGGAGTCGCGAAAACGCGAGAAACATGTGTGTGCAAATGTGTAAATTGATTGTGATGTAAGCAGAAGACTGTAAAGGTAAGTGATTTGCTTTACTCATTGTTGTGAATACCATCGTTGATAACATGTTTTAAACACGCCAAAAATAAGTAAATACCTAAATTTGGCTTTTACTAGTTTTAAGTACTAGATGGTGTTGTGTGAATGTAGTAGAATATTATTATTATTATTATTATTGAAAATGATTATGTACCGACGATTAATACGTAAATAACAATAAGTTCTACTTTTCGTCCACTAGTTTATTATGATTGCGTGAACCCACAGCTTATTTCTGTTGACTTACGAAGGAATAGGTAGGTACAGCTATTTAGTTACATGTGTTTATTATTTTAATTATTAGGTTTGTGCTTAAAATTAATGAAGTTGTCATCGTAATTAATTTGTGTTTTGTAAGTACGTAAATTAGGTATCACTATCCATCCGTACTTCTTATGCTGGGGCCTGCCTCACTACCGGCTAACGTCAATGTCTGCTAGCGCGATAACTATTGCGATATTTTTTTAAAGTAGGTGACTAAAACGTCAACGTGAATGCCCATCATTGGCGATAAAAACGCCAAACGCTAATGTTAATGCCGTTGTCAAATTATCGCGTTAAATCGTGGCTACACCTAAGGTTAACGTACATTATCGCAATAATAGAAGTCCTTTGCTGTCTGATACGTGTTTTATGGGTAGGTAGTTACCTACTGTTACACGCGCTGTACGGTACCTAAAACAGCTGTTGACCTCGCCGCGCGACGTCAACAGCTGTTTTTAGGTACCTACAGCGCGCCGACGAGTCGATCGACGATCGAGTCGCGCATTACTACGTATTTTCTAGAGTAATGGACGTTTATAACTTTTTTATTTTACGTGGTAGGTAAATTTTGATTTTGAATATGAATAGCAGACATTTTTTCCAACGTGAGATTTTTTTTTCCTAAACCAATAAAAAATCAGCGTGTATATCTATAATAAGTTTTCAAAACATATTTCAGGGATGCAAAAACTGTCATTATTTTTGTGATACGTTTAAAACTAATAGAGATATAAGTAAAATAATGACGCCGGTCAGCTGTTGCTCGATCAAGAGGTAAAGCAGACGACACTACCGACCATTTTTTATAATCAAACAACACGACCAGTTTTGGACGATAATTATTGTATTTTGTTTTAACGGAGTTTTCTGCTTATGTCAAAGGTAGTAGATGGTGAGAACGTTAGTATAGTTAGTTTTAACATTGAATACGTTTGCTAAAACAACACGTGAAAGACTGGTCTAAACCTTTCTATGTGGCAGTCACTCTGTGAATGCTTATGTTCCCATGAATCAGGTCATACTAAGAAACGGACCCTATTCTACAAGACGAAAGTCTACATACAGATTAAACAGATATAAAATAAATTATCGTTCTTATCAAACAAAGATTTATAATGTGTGAGATTTGAACTCCCGGTCTCCGGCTTATAAGTTAGAGTCACGTACCACTAGACCAACATAGCAGGCTTGCCATTATGATTTTATTGTCAAGCTCACATGCTTTTTTAATACATCTAGATCAGAAATCAAAACTGCAGCCACATCGCAATATCATGCCAATTGCTTCTTCTACACTATCATCGCTATACTATGAGCTTCTAAGTTAACCTCTAAGAAAGTACTATTCTCCAATAAATATACAATCCTATGTCCTGAAAATAAAGTGCTAAATTTCCAGCTACAAGTATTGCCCATCTCTTCGCGCAATAAGCCGGGAATGGTGAGAATTCGTACCTATTTGCCAAAATCGAGTTCATGGTTTTCGGTATCGATCTACACGAACAAAATGACGTTGAAAGATACTTTGCTGTACAATGGACTGGGATAAAAACTCTGATGAAAAGGTAAAGGATAAAATAAATTATTATATTCGTCAAAATTTAATATTACATCAATATTATGAAGAAAATACCAACACAAGTATATAAGCAGTAAAAGTAACAGTCATGTATACAAACTTTTTTCAAGGGTCATCATGAACCGTCTTGTGCGAAAACTCACGATTTCCAACCACCGGAGCAGGCGGGGTTTTGAAGTGGATACAGGACCATAGACCACTTATACACAGTGCGGCAGATTATTGAGAAGACAGAGGAGTACAATAGGCCCCTGTGTCTAGGCATTTGTGGATTATGAGAAGGCCTTTGACACTATTAAAACCTGGTCTGTTCTGGATTCTTTGCAGCGATGCCAAGTCGACTGGCGATATATCGAAGTGATGAGATGCCTTTATGAATCCGCATTGATGACCGTCGTAGTTCAGAATCAGCATACTGAACATGTCCACCCGCGTCGCAGGTAGAGACAGGGCGATGTCATATCACCAAAACTGTTTACCAACGCACTGGAGGATATGTTCAGGATGCTGGACTGGAAAGATCACGGCATCAATATAAACGGCAAACACATCTCTCACCTATGATTCGCAGACGACATTGTTATCATGGCTGGAACGTTGCAAGAATTAAAGCGAATGCTGAACAGTCTGGCTGCCTCGTCTCAGCGGATTGGTCTCCGGATGAACTCTGACAAGACAAAAATTATGATCAACAAGCATGTCGATCCGGAACCAGTTGACGTAAATGGAGTCTCCATCGAGGTAATTTCCGAATACACATACCTAGGACAGATCATACAATTAGGTAGAAACAACTTCGATAAGGAAGTCAAGAGGCGGATACAGCTGGGCTGGGCAGCATTTGGAAAACTTCGTCGGGTCTTTTCGTCGCCCATACCACAAAGTTTGAAGAAAAAAGTCTTCGATCAGTGCGTTCTATCCGTTATGACCTACGGGGCCGAGACGTGTCCACTCACGGTACGACTTGTCCACCAATTCAAGGTTGCTCAGCGAGCTATGGAAAGAGCTATGCTCGAAGTTTCTCTTAGGAATCGAATCCGTAACGAAATAATTTGGCAGAGAACTAAAGTAACCGACATAGCTCAGCAAATAAGCGAGCTGAAGTGGCAGTGGGCAGGTCATATATGCCGCAGAACCGATGGTCGCTGGAGCGGTCAGGTTCTTGAGTGGCGACCCCGTCTTGGCAAACGTAGTGTAGGGCGTCCTGTAGCTAGGTGGGGCGACGATATTCGAAGGACAGCGGGCATGGATTGGAAGAGGAAAGCTTAAGACCGAGCTCATTGGCGCGCCATAGGAGAGGCCTAAGTCCAGCAGAGGACCGATATAGGCTGATGATGATGATGACCAAAACAAAGCTCTGTAACATTTTCTTCGACGGTAGGTCCAAGAGCCAAAACTTTAACCTTTTCTAACCTTAAATTAACTTTTTCTTTACATATCAAATATTTACTTATTTGATTATCTAATAAAATAAAGGATACATCGGAGGCATTTAGCGACTGCAGACTTGGCCACAAACTCGTACGGAAAGAAGAAGAAAGAAAAAGAGCCGATAGACTGACCACTGCAAATTTTCGTTATGCCACTGATATTATTAAAAAATATTTAATTTAGTTTAGGACACGCATTTGGTTTCACAATTTCATGTGTTTGTAAACATACTAAGAAATATAAAACAGTGTTGGTACAAGTATCTATCAACTTTTGACTTTACCTACTCGAAAAGGAGCAAACATATGCACTAAGCCACACAATGCAACCTTATAATTCAAAGGTACAGGAAATACAGTTACAGCGAAACAAATGTCAACAAAGTGCTCGCATCGAAACAAACATGTGACGTCCCTAAAACATCGATACGGTATACCGAAGTTATGCATTTCACCCGCCGCGTGCAAGGACTTCAAAAATCCATTGCGCATGACGCATGAATTGAAGAAGAAAGAAGAAAAAAAGAAAAACTATTTATTTGTCACAGAACACAGAAAAAGTTTAACATATAACATAAGACATCGCAAGCCTTAAAATTAATCTGTGACAGATAGGTGCACACTCAGCTTTAATGTTGCATTGTGGTAGTATCCACAATACAACGCTGGTATTCTGTGTGCACCTTAAATGCCGCACGGACGCTAATCAGCAAAATAATAATTGAATTGAAAAATAAAAAATTATGACAAAGGTATATAGCAAGTAAGTATTCTTTAAGTAGGTATACATTTTTATCTAAACGACAAAACAATAAATACGTAAGTACACAAAAACAGGATTAAAACAGTGGAATTGCGTGTACTGCATTAAAAATTTGTCAAACTTGTCTCTGCCTTCAAATGAAAACTACAATAATGTGTGCCGTAATAGTTCATATTGAAAGACATGCTACCAAAGTTGACTTAAGGTGCTAACTGTCAGTATAAACCAGTTCGTGGCTACTTATAAATTTCTCCAGTCTCCTGAAACGGTGAAAATCGAGTTTCAAGTGTACCGATGTTACAACGTCAGCATATTGGCGGAGCCACGTACCACTTGTATTATGAAGTCCTATTTTGCACTGTCATTTTTCGTTCAACACTACCCGATTGGATTTTTGAAACGTGTAAATTCGATAAAACACAGACCGTGGAGAATGAGTGAGTTATGGCCAGTTCAGATTGGGCAACGCAGCGCCAGGTACGTAAAAGAGACGCTATATCAATTTAAGCTGTGTAACTGGATATTGATAGGTTTAAAGGGAATTATTTCTTAACAAGAGGACTTTTTGTTCGCGCATAATTGCTATACGGATATTATTATAATAGGTAGTTATGATGTATTCAGGTGTTTATTTATAATGTTTGATCTTGTTTGTTTGTTTATATAGTTATCTAATTAAAAACTAAGTAGCATACAGTTATTTTCATTAAAAAAGGCCAATCTAGTAGCGTTTACTCTACATAGTAGCAAACATACATACATAGTCTCACACCTATATCCCCGAAGAGGTAGGCAAAGGTGTATTACTACTCCCACTTTTCGCCAGATATATTTTAGTCCCACGTAATAAGGAGTAGACCAGTGCAGATACATTAGAAAACGGTTAAAAGTAAAAAAAAATTACAGTAGGATGAAACCCATTGGAGAAGGAAGAGGATATAGCGATCATTAAAGGAAAAATAAATTACGGGCGATCCGAGGTTGGGAAGTAGATGGGGTTGCGATTTTAAGGGTAAAAAGGGTTACTCTCGATTGCCAGCAAAACTACAAGTCCTACGGGAAAAACGTCAATGGCAAAGTTGTAGGTAGTAAAAAGATCTACAACTTATGTATTTACAATTTATTCATACAACGTCATAATTTATGTGAAAAATTCAAATAACCAAGTTTTTGGTTTTTTATTTTTAGCTTTTACAATAGTTTTTTCTTTTACACGAAATTTTGTGAAAACTTGCCTTTTTATGTTCCAAACACACTGTAAATGTTTTTTATTTAAAATATTTATTTTTACGCCATATTTTGACTTAATATCGAAATAAAACCCTAATTTTCAATTGTAAATTCTCACGTCAAAATATCAGCATTTTTTTTTAAATTGTACGGCATTTTGTTCGTTGAAATCTCTACTTTCTAAAACTATTGTAAAAGTTAAAAATAAAAATCCAAAAACTTGGTTATTTGAATTTTTCACATAAATAATGACGTTGTGTGAATAAAGTGTTAATACAAAAGTTGTAGATCTTTTTATTACCTACAACATTGCCATTGACGTTTTTCCCGTAGGACTTGTAGTTTTGCTGGCTATTGAGATAAATCCTTTTTTACCCTTAAAATCGCAACCCCATCCACTTCTCGACCTCAGATCGCCCGTAATTTATTTTTCCTAAAATTTTTGCTATATTCTCTTTCTTTTCCAATGGGTTTCATCCTACTATAATTTCTTATCGTTTCAAAAATTATCTACCCTGGTCTAGAGTGAGCCTATTGCCGTACTGGGCACATTACCAGACTCCGTGCTACTACTGAGAATTTCCTAACGGATAAACCCAATAATACTTTGCCTCCGAGACCTCCCAATCCCACGCGCACATTTATGCCGCGAGACCAACGAGGCAGTCGACATAGTAGCACTTTAAATAATATCAATGATAATTAAGTGAGATTGAAACTGTAACGAAACTTCTTCTGTTGAATATAGTTTCAATCACGCAAAGACATACAATTACAAATACACCATAACGAAAACAACAATATTCTACAAAACATCCAACACATCCCACAAGTAAAAACAATGACGTCACTTTTAATCTCGAAATATAAGTATCGCGCACAAGATAATCTATCACGCCGTGTGACAACCAGCACGATATTGCAACGAAATATAAAATTGCTCGTCGTTCTCGTAGGTAATGGCTGTACGCGTCATCAGTGGAAAATGCAACGAGGAAATTCCACCGCGGACACGTTCGCCCGTCTTGAGCGGCCTTACGCTGCTGTAGATGCGATTGTACTTAAAAGTCTAAGTCACATAATCTTTGATAACAAGAATGTCCAGGTGCTGGGCCAATAAAATGAGTCCATTATTGCTAACTGTATATAGTGAGTGCCTAGGTTACAATTTACATTCCTCAGTTCCCTTAGAAATGTTTTCTTTAAAGACATGGATTAGCTATATTGATTTGAATAAAGTAATAGAATATAATTTAGAATGTGTAAATGGATCTAAAGCTAGTCAAGAATTTGCTTCTTTAAAATATAATGTAATTGAGGAATTGAAGGAAAAGTATTCTGGTTTGTGTTTCATTTACACGGATGGATCTAAATATGTAGAAGGATGTGGGGCTGCTTTTTATAATGTGAACAATTATTTGTCAGCCATGTATAAATCAGATTCGCACGTTTCAATTATGAATATGGAATTAATTGCAATCTCTAAGGCTCTTGAATATATTAATCCCAGTATAAGCCAAAATATAGTTATATGCACTGACAGTGAAAGTGCTTTGTTCCATTTAGCTTCATGTATCTCAGGTTACAGAGGTGCACCAATAGTCTATACTATCATTAAGCAAATTTACAATTTGGATAAAATTAATTTGAAGTTGCAATGGATTCCATCTCATATTGGAATAAGTGGAAATGAGGAAGCTGACAGACTTGCAAAGTTGTCAGTGAAGGAAGGTTTATTAACTCATGTCAATAGGTGGTACACTACACTACTTACAGATAGTAGAGCCTTGCTGATTTCAGCATGAATGGGCCGGCTCGACCGGGGAAGTACTACCCTCTCACAGAAAATCGACGTAAAGTAACAGTACCTAAACTGTTGCGTTTCGTTCGATGAGTGAGAGTGCCGGAGGCCCTATCCCCTATTCCTTTTACCTTATCCCACTGTGGGATAGGATGAGGAGTGCCTCATCCTATCCCTTTTCCCAACTCAAAGTGGCGGCAGCGCACTTATGACTCCTGTGGTGTTGCTTGTGTCCATGGGCGGCGGTAATTGCTTACCATCAGGCAATCCGTCTGCTCGTTTTTTTTATGTCATTAGGCGGCAAACGAGCGGACGGTTTGCCGCCTATTACCATAAAAAAAAACACAGAAGTTTAAAGTCTTATTAAACATAATAGTTTTATTAAATTTAAGGAATACTTTGACCAACGAAGTACTGAGAAAGGGATATGGTACAGGACGGTACAAAGTGAACCACCCCATATTCCTTGGTTTGCTCGTGCAGACATTAGCAGATCTAATGTAGTTAAGGCTCATAGGTCGGGCCACTTTCCATCTAGGAAGTTTGGACATCTCATGAAAAAATTTGATTCACCTAATTGTGATGTATGTGGCAAAATTGATGATGTCCAACACTTTTTATTTGAATGTGAAAAGAACCGAAGAGAAAGAGAGTCATTGCTGGTTGCCTTTAGAATAAACAAATATGATGTAGGAGCTTTTACAAAAATATTAGTAAAGCCTGGCTCTAAAAAAGCTAGACTTTTATATAAAATGGTTACTGCAGCTGTGAGTGCCTCAAATACTAATAGGTAATTTTTTATAATAATAATAGTAGTACATAGGTCATAATGTTTTAGTTTTAAGATTAGGGTATGATGAGGCTGGCATACCATTATTTGGTTAAAGCCTCATACAATTTTATTTAAACAGTTCTTATTCGCGACATTTAATTAATTTAAGGTATAAATACCTATTTTTTTGGTGTCTGGTTGGAAAATCCTCATGGAGTCCCTTCGCCCTGGGGGGGAAAGACGAAGGGGAAAACACCCAGCGGCCGCAGAGGATAGGGAGGACGGCAACGCAACACCGCATCTCCCCTTCCTCTGCGGCCCCACGGCGACGCAAGGATGGTGCGCCCCCATTTGGTCGCGGGAGATAGGGCGCGCGGCAACGCAACACCAACACGCCTCTCCTCCCGCGACCGCACCCGACTGCGAGGGACAGACAGAACTGTCCCCCGCACCCGCACCTATGGACGCATCCTACGCAGGCCTCACGCAAGCCCACGTGGAGCGTCCCCTCCCGGGATCCCGCTTAGCTTCACCGTGGGAGAAAATCAAATCCACCGTTACTAAGCCCCCCCACCACGACAAGGTGGAGATCCCACGGGGGGGAGGTATAAATACCTATGTTTTACCGACGTATTTATAGCTTAAATTAATTAAATATCGCGAATAAGACCCGTTTAAATAAAATTGTATGATGTATACAAATCGCGAAAATGGTTAAAGCCTCTTTAAAAATAATGAATAAAAAAAATAAAAAAAAAGATTGTCCAGTTGTTTTCAGTTTAAAATTAAGGACAGACAAGCTTAAAATTGTTTCATAATGATCTGAAAGTTTGCGAGATCGTTCTCTAAGTTAAAGAAGAAATAGTTTTCTTATTTTATTTTAGCTAAGCTCTGTGTAGCCGAGTTCATTTATAGCCCATTTTATGGAGAAACTAATTTTATTTTGGACCTAAAACTGTTTGGTTTTATAAATTGAATAACTTGTTTTTCGCGTTGAAAACAAAAATGGTCGACACTCAGCATATAAAATGGTATATCTTGGATGGACCAGATCCATTAGTTCAAGATTTCATCGAAGTTTCTTTTTAGGGTTCCTTAAATGGTGCCAAGAGAGTGGTTGCGTATATTCATTTATATGTATTGTGCTGCATTAATGTGTATTGTGCTCTATATCTTAAAGTAAATGAGTGAGTCTCAACTTACAATTTCAAATAATATGATGAATTTGGGCTGTTAAATTAAATGAAAGAGATATACAATCCATCTCAAAAATTAAACATATCATCAATTTTCAAAGGTATTTTGATAATGATGATAAATCCACCTACGCGTAGAGCTAAAACAATGTTATTTTGTACTAAAAAATAAGGTTCCAAATTAGTTTTTCTCAATCTCAATGTATACCTATAGTATTCCGATATGTATTCAGCTGTCGTAGTTGTGCAGTACTATAAATATCTATTCCGGAAACATGACAAACCATGAAATTGTATTGTGGATAAAAATAAACAGTGTTTCGACGAAATGCTGCGGTGCGAAAGACATTTGTAACAACGTAAATGTACATAAACGTATATATATTTGAGCAAACAATTTCGATATATGTTTTGTTTTGCCATAAGAAACTTTAATACAAGGCAATATATCGTTTACTTTACTATATAAATATTTATCGCTATAATGATTAAAGACGTTTTTAATTGTCTTACATTTTGAGAAAGCTACTTTATTTTGTTCAAATAAGGTTCATTTGGTACACAGCCAATTAATAAAATGTTAGCTTCAAATTTCTATGATTCATATGACAAATTAATCGACCTCGCTTGGTTTCTTGTATTGACAGTAAGCAATGACTAGACGACCGGATGGCGCCGCGGGAGTGTAAGCAACTGCTACGCTGCAGGTCGCGGGTTCGATTCCCGCTCAAGTCAAACATTTGTGTGCATGAACATGGATGTTTGTCTTGGCCTGGGTGTTTCTATGTATAATATGTATGTATTTACAAAAAAAAGTATATATGTATGTCTATCCATTGTCTAGTACCCATAGTACAAGCTTCTGCTTAGTTTGGGACTAGATGGTGTTGTGTGAATGTGGTAGAATATTATTATTATTATAAAGTATGATTACAGTATTCGATGACATATCAGGTAATTGAACTACAAAATAATACTGGTAGCGTACCTACGTGTATTATTTCAAGACAATTATCATTACATGGCTGTGCGCAAGTTGATAATTTATATGTGTAATATGTTATATTTTTATTAAGCACGCAACAACGCATGATATAATAATGGGCTTTTTTATTCGAATGAATAAGGAAAATACAACATTTCTAGTAGACAATATAATGATAATTGTAAACATTGAAAACAGTCGTGCGAATGACTTTCCTAAATTGTTTTGTCAGACCCATTTACTTACTAACTCGCATATCTTCCAAGGTAAGAATTTGCTTGAAGAATGCTGACTTTCTTTCAGTTCTAAGTGCATTTTGGATGGTAAATTATTTGAAAACAGACTTCGTGCTAAAGACAAAATAGCATTTATTCTAGAAAAAATAAATGTTAGATCGTAAAAGTGACACTCTATGTATGCTTGTTTAAGACTTCTAAAAGATTAATCACTCCTACCCGATTAAATTGTTTAGGAACGCAGCTAATAAATCTATCACAACCGCCTTACAGGCACTATTTAACCACAATCCCCGAGTGTCCCCAAACTACAAACCAGTGCACATAATAACAAGAGCCGGCCCATTACATTCAGATCACATATAACGAACAATCAATTCAGGCAGACATCTCTCAATGTCTTGTAATGGGCGTGCGGAGCTTAGGGCAGACGTGGCCCACCGGTGGTCCACACGATATGCGCGAACGTGCCGCACGCTGATTGCATTTATTATATGATGCGGGCTCACTGGGCTGCGCTCTAGGGTAGAACTGGACGTAACGTGCCTCAGGCGTGCAAAAATTCCCTTGATTATATCGGTAATAAACGAGTATCAGTAATAATTGCTTGTGTATTTCATAACTTGGCCTGTTTTTGGAATATAATGTATTGTATGGTTTTAAGACATTTCGGACATAGTACCTAATACAACGAACGTATACAAATTTACAAAACGAAAAGTTCGAATTAACCACGTGGTTAAAATTATAAACTTACTGCAAAAAGAAAAACAAATTGTCCAGACAAGTAATTTTAATAATCATCACAAAGATACAAAACACAATTTTCCCTGCCGTTGAAGTAGTGATTGTTTGTTGACATTGCAAGCATGTACGCACGTATTTTTATTTCATAATGAGAAGCTACTAATATTGCGTGTGGGTGTTTCTTAAATATTCAACGTTTGTACCTACTTTCCAAGGTAAGTGAAAATATATTAACGTATTCGCAATTACGTAATACCCTTTTCTCATAAATGAAAAGAGCTGCTACTACAGGGAATATTAACGATATGACACAAAATGGATTTCTTTTATTGCCCATCTAATGGCAGACCATCCAGCTGGATAGCGCAGATTAGGGCCGAAGAACAAAAAACTAAATTACGCACAGATTAGCTGAGATAAGTCTTAAAGTAAATTATAATAAGTACCTACCACGTTCCCCTGAGCTTTGATGCCAGTAGGTATAACAGGTTAATTTCGTTTTCTGGTACTTTCACGTTAAATGAGGCCGAAAATTTTGGTACTAATTATTTTCGCGGGGGCCTCGATATTTCTGGAATATTAAAGCGAAATGAGTGTTATCGAAAAACAGTTCAGCCGTATTGCTTCTGCGGGCAACATATTAAAGTACAGCTTAGCTCGGGATAAAAATGTATTAAATACAACCACCTCGCGAAAACCTTCTTGGATATTTTTTCTTTAATTAGAAAAGAGAAACATTGTCGTGATCATTTTGCTTTGCCCTTCACTTGTTTCAAACCTGGTATTAGACTAACAAAATGTGTTTCTTTTATTGTAAATGTTGATAGCATTTTATTAAATAAATTATATATTAGGCTTAAAAACGTTTTTCGCGGAGGTTGTTATATTTTTGTTTCGTCTTAGGAGACGTATTGTTACAGTTTTGATGACGATTAAATCGGATATTATGATGGTTGCTTAAACAATTATAATTACGATTTGTTTACAAGGCATACGGCGATCAGCGTATCGTTGAAAGTTTCTTAAGCAATGTTATTATTTGTGCTGATTTTCCAAATCGCCCGCGGCGTGTTCACATAGATTACGTTTGATATATACCTACTATATTAAATATATGTGCCAAATTTTATTCCAACCAATCAGAGGTACGTGCGCTCATTTGCTAAACATATATTTTGCCTATTTTTGAGAATTCACAAAATCTTAAATTACTTTCCTGAGAAATCACCCGAAACGTTCACCTGTCCGATGCCGCGATGATAAGGCAACTATAACATCGAAGAATTTCTTATTATCCAATCTTTACAAAAAAGTTTTAGCTTTTACAAAACATTTCTATTATAAGATAGGTTTTAACTTTAATACATTGAAAGCGGTTGAGATTTCTAGAAGTATATTGAAGGATCTGCATTCCGTACATCGCAAGACGTGCATTTTTCCCACAGCGGCAGCGACGATATTCTGAGGTATATATTCGATTTCATAGATATTTGACAGACTTAGTCTAAAATAAGATTTTATGGATAAAGACTTGATTGTTCATATTTTGAGTAGTAGGTATGTGGAGTACCGCTACAGCGTCTTGAAAGCGACCTACATTATCACTTAGATAATGTAGGTACGTAGTAGATACCTACTACTTTATTTTTTTTTTAAGTTTTTACTCAGACACCATCGTGTTTTCCCTAATATATGAAATTATGTAATACTCTGCCCGTTTGTTTCTGATGATGTAAAAAACAAAAAAATATCATCTGCATGGTAATCGCACCAGTGAGGGTCACTATCAACTAGACCATCATGCAGTTTAAAACATAAGACATGATATCATTGTAATTTCAAGAACCGTGGACAAAATAGTTGTGAGGACCAAGTGCGGGTCTCGGACCTGCTCTTTTAGGAAAAGGCGCTGTTGAACATCAGTCATCTCGTGACTACGATTGAAGTTTTACGAATACCGAAAACTTTGAGGGAAATATAAGGTATTTTACCTATATTTTCACATAATTACGCGATAATATATCCGTTATATAAGTAATCACTGTGTACAAGACGCAAAAGCTTAAAACTATTTATTATAGACAAGATTTTCTTTCTAACATTTAGACCATTACACCCATTCTTTGATGTTCTCGTTTATAAAAGTAACTTAATTATGTTAAGCAAACTATATACTTACCTACCATTCATATATCTAGCGCTTACCAAACATTATTTATGGTTATGGAGGAATATTTTACGGTTATGTTAACAAATAGCTTGTCTCTTAGCCAGCTTAGTGTATACTTTTAAATACACGACACTCTTGAGGTTTTAACATTATATTATTATTCCCTTGCAACTTAATAAAATTTTCTTGTTTCCTTGCAGTTATGAGCAAAATTCGTTCGACGGTTGTGTTCATATCTTAAAGGAGACAACAAAAACCTAATATAAAGACCCGTTCGACGGTTGTATTCATATCTTAAAGGAGACAACAAAAACCTAATACGAGGGTCAAACTGAAAGTTCTTAGAACTGGCCACTTATAAACAATATAATAAAAAAAATATTCTAAAATTTGAAAATAGAACTCTTTGCCAATATTACTGAGTATATATTTCATTCATTTGTCATTTGTTTTACGATTTGGTGGCAAATTGAAAATTGTCTGTGTCACGTCAACATGAATTTAACACGAGAAAATTTTCGTGCAATGATTTTTTATGACTTTCGATGTCATTTAAGTCAACAAGAAAGTTATGATAGACTACGATTGGCCTTTCACGATGAAGCCCCATCTCGTGCGACTGTTTACAACTGGTTTAATGAGTTTAAACGTGGTCGCACTAATCTCACTGATGATGTACGTGAGGGACGGCCTTCTACGGCGACGACTGCAAATAACATCTGTGTTGTGCGGCGTATGATAGAGACTGACAAAAGAGTGACCTATCAGTAGATTCGGACAAGCTTAGGCATCGGTATGAGTCAAGTGCACAAAATCCTCCACGAACATTTAGCGGTCAGGAAGCTTTGCGCCCGGTGGATACCTCATAATTTGACTAAGGCTCAAAAACTCCATCGTGTGGATTGGTGCCGTAAAATGATTGAAAGATTTAACGGAGGTGACTCAAATGCTGTGTTCGACATACTAACAGGTGACGAAAGCTGGATTTACTGTTATGATCCTGAAACCAAAAGACAATCTGCTCAGTGGGTGTTTCCTTTCGAGGAGTTGCCAACTAAAGTGAAGAGAGATCGAAGTGCGGGAATAAAAATGGTGGCCTCGTTCTTTGGAAGGATAGGTCATTTCGCAACAATTGTGTTAGAGGATCAAAAAACAGTTTCTGCAAAATGGTACACTACCAATTGTTTGCCACTTGTCTTGGAAAAAGTTCGAGAGAAACGACCTCGCAGTAGGATCCTCCTTCACCACGACAACGCCTCGTCGCACACCGCCAAGCGAACGATCGACTATTTGGCGACATCAAACGTTGAATTACTGGGTCACCCGCCGTATAGCCCCGACCTCGCGCCTTGTGATTTTTATTTATTTCCAAAAATTAAAGAAAAACTTAAAGGAAAGCGGTTTATGAATGCTGAAGAAGCGGTGGCTGCGTATCGCGATGCCATTGAAGAGACCCCTAAGGACGAGTGGGCAAAGTGCTTTTCCCAGTGGTTCCATCGCATGCAGCGGTGTATTGACGTCAATGGACAATATTTTGAAAAGATATAATAAAACTAATAACTGGCTAATGTAATCAGTTTTTGATTTTCTATAAAGACAAACACAGAGGGATATCAAGTTTGTTTCCAAATGTAAATAATAAATCTATTATCCGAACTCTCAAGTGTCCGTTTGTGATCTCATTTCGAAAACCTGTGATAACGAAGTGCCGATACGAAATTCTTCCCAACTTTGTCCTTGTTTGAGTCTACATGAAACACATCTTTTATTCTCAAATAAAAAAATAAATTACAACAAATCGTTATCAGCACGAGATTCTTGTATTTGTTTATATAAAAGAAAAGTAATGTGTGTTTTCATAATAATTCGTTGAAGTGATATTTGTGTGATTTTTTTTTTTGAGTACGAAACATAATAGTTCTTCGCATACACTTCTGAGATGGCGAACCCAAATGGAGACACAAATGAGCGAGCTATGCGTAGTTCCTCTATTCCAACGTTCACCCTACAAGAAGAGTATAGTATGTGGAAGTTTAAAATGCGTAATTATCTTATGCATGAGGACTTGTGGGAAGATATCAGTGGCTAGCCAACAGGGATGAACGTTTCCAATGTCACAAAGATAAGGAGCGATCAGAAGGCACTAACACAAATTTGTCTTACCCTGGAATCATCTGCAATTACGCATGTCCGAAATGTAACTACTGCAGCGGAAGCATGGAAAGCTCTACAAAATGCTTATGAGGACAAAGGTATGGGTAGTCGTTTATATTTAGAACTGAAATTATACAGATTTTTGATAATAATATTGAGTCGTATATCAATGCTGTTATTTCCACTGCTCAAGATTTGGCGGATATAGACAAAGTAATAGATGATACGTCTATTCCTGCTGTTCTATTGGGAGGTCTAACGTCGAGATATGACCCATTGATTATGTCTCTTGAGAATAGTAATGTAAACGTTACAACCAAACTGGTAAAGTCCAAATTACTGAACGAAATGTCCAAGGAAAGCTCGATAAAACTGGAAATAGTTATGAAGTCAAAAGTTGATGCCACTTCTGTTGAGTTAAAGGCAAAGAAAATTGTGTGCTATGGTTGTGGAGAACAGAAACCAAACTGTCCTTTGAAGAAAAAGAAGATCATGAAAAGGAAGAATCCCTCTAATAAGGACTTGACCTCTGTGTCTGCTTTAGGAGCAACAAATAATTATAACATAGATACATAAATGGTACATTGATTCAGGTGCGACCAAACACATGACTTCAAGACGAGATTGGTTTGTAGACATAAAACCTATTGATAATAAGGTAACAGTTGCAAACGGGACTAAGACTGATGCTGAAGGCATTAGTAAAATATCTATAAATACCAAAAGCAACGTTAATACAATTAATGATGTTATGAATGTAGGTACCTAACTTGCAAACAAATCTTTTATCTGTGAAGACAGCAGTTGAAAAAGGTTTTACTGGAATGTTTGATAAGTCGGGTTTTAATTTATTTAATTCAAAAACCTTCTCCTTTATAGGTGATGCGGTTCTACATGGCTCGCCCAGTAGTGGATTGTACACACTTGATTGTGACGTAAATATTTCCTTTCCAAATTTAGAGCCTATGACGTGCACTTTGATTCATTTTCTAAGTATCAGGTATGGCATAAGCGTTTAGGTTATTTATGTCGCGTTGGTATGAATCTGCTGAAAAATAATCATAAGTTTATTGATTATAAAGATGTGGATAAAAATCCATGTGTTGCTTGTGTTCAAGCAAAACACAGCTCGAAAACCGTTTAAGCTGATTACTTATATGACGGCGGATCGCTTGATTCTTGGCCGATATCAACACTTCACATCACAGTTCGTTATAAGTTCACACCAAATCAAATCTAACAAAACTGACTATAACTATTTTGTATTACTGAACACGAAACGAGTGACAGTTTCTAGGTACTTGTTGCCCGCCCGGAGTCTCCAAGAGAAGTGATAGTTATCGTTGCTCCGTTGAACGTCAACCGTCATCCCCCCTCTTCGACTGTAGCGAACGTGACGCGTAGACTCTGTCGAAGCGCGCAATCTTCGCACTTCCGTTTCGTAGTCAATTGACGTCCTATACTGATGACCATTCAGATACGGCCATCCTACAAGACACACGTCCCTGTGTGTTAATCTGTAACAAAATTTTACACGCACAATATCACATTGCTCGGTCACTCCTGACTTAACCCAGGTAAGGGTTGAATCAAAACAGTGTTAGGATTCCAATCAAATTTTCTACAAAATTACCTCCTACATTACATTCTATTATAGGAGCTGGATTCAGAGCATCACTGACAATACAGTCAATTACCATAGGCTTACGTTATAATCAAATCAAATAACTAAAGCTCTACATGTGATTCATAACCGTTCAGTAACCTCCAGTTACTAAACCAGGCACTCAATCAGCCACTCGGTTGCCCCCATTCAGTAACCTCCAGTTACTAAACCAGGCCTTACACCAGTCACTCGGTTGACACCCATTTGTCTGCGCCAATCAAACATCGGAGTCGTCTGCGTACCTACCGTGTACTCACGGACAACTGCCTTCACAGTTGTATCGAATCCGATTTGTACTGATTTACGGCTACAAACCGAACCTCTGACATTAAATCACACAACCAATCAACATGTAAGCCCAGTTTTCTACTGTCTCGTCAGTATTAAGGTTCCCAATTTTTTTTCTCTTTAAGATCGTCAGTTATGCTCTGATCCTCTGGCACAAAGTTTCAGTATCAAAATCAATAATCAGGAAACTCAAAGTAAAACCGACATTTCACTATCGCTGTATCTCTCAAGATATTATTTCAAACCAAGTAAACCATAACATTTAAGCTCTACATGTATTGTGATCAAGGCTATGCATAGCCCAGTAACCTCCAGTTACTCTACTTTCTGCGAACCCCACATGGGAACGCCACTGAAACCCGACCTCCACCAGAGCCGACTGCAATACCGCCTACTCACGGACTACTAAGTTAGTAGACGCCGATTTCTACCGAGCTACGGCTACACGTCAGCCTCGGGTACGGTCCGATCCGATCATCATGTAAACTTAAACACTTTCTTCAATATCAGAACTACTTTGTTTCACCTCAATTTCGTCAGTTGTACTTTGACCTTCAGGCATTTTTCGCAACCTGTCGAGGGCGAACGTACAGTAACGCTTAGAATTAAGGGCTTTGCGATTATAAAGATCATCGTAAAGAACTTCTGTGACCTCAAATGGGCCTTTACACTTTAAGATTTTTCAAACCAAGTTAACCAAAACATTTAAGCCAAGGTCTTTGGACTCAACATCTTCTAACCTTTAATAAACTACCTTAACTTTCATTGCCAGGTTCGGCCAGATATGTTTTAGCTATACCAGTTACCAGGCTCTTCAATTCTTCAAAGCCACATACAGGCCTCACACAGGCCCCGCGCCACACACGGGCCTCGCGCCACACACGGGCCGCGCGCCACACACGGGCCGCGCGCCACACACGGGCCGCGTGCCACACGGGCTACGCTGGCCACCAAGCCACACTCGCCATCAGGCTGCGCTGGCCGCCAGACCGCGCCGGCCACCATGCCGTGCCGGCCACCATGCCGCGCCAGCCACCATGCCGCACCAGCTACCAGGCCGCGCTAGCCACCAGGCCGCGCTAGCCATCAGGATTACCCAAAAAGGAAATAAATCTACCATTAGTATTTCAAAGATTTGTCTCATTGTACACCCACTAAATAGAGTATCCGTTCTTTCAGACTAATTCAACGTCCGCACTTCGTAAATTTTAAGCGATTATCAAATTCGTTTACAACTTCACTACTACACAGAACGTAACTCCCGTCCATACTCTGATTTTCTATGTCAAAACTGGATTTGACTACTGACAAAAACAAACACCAAATGCGAACATGGCCAGAAATGATAAGCTACTTTCGGAGAAATCGATTTCCTTTGGCTACATAGAGGCAACGACTACAGTTCTGAGATAACCAATTGGCAGTCTATGAGTACTTTTAGATTCTCGCAACACGCTCTTGTCATACGACACAGAAACCAGTGGTAGATAATTTTAGTGATCAAAAATCAAATGAGAGCTACTTGAGTAGCAGGGTATCCGTGATTGCGATCAACAACCACACCTTAATGCACTTCGCTCTAGGAATAAAAGAACATTATCGCACAGCACTCAATCTAGTCGTTCGGCTATTCCTGACCCAAATCAATGGGAATAAAGGTACTCAGGTTTTAATGAAAATCACAACTAAAACTCTTTCTCTCGAAGCTGACATGTTGAACAACACACATACTCGTTACAATAATAGGAAACTCATTAAAATATTGCATTGCTCATACTTTGACATCCATCGGGTCTTCAACATCACGCTACTCAACCTCCATCCGGTTACACAACACCACCCGGATAATCATTTCGAGCGTAACAAAGTAATCTTAAACTAGGTTTGTTCAACATGTTGTATTGGTTTTCCTTATCACATAGCAGACTATAAAAACATCTTACTAGGCTGATAGTCCAGATGTTAAGTTTACTACCAAGTATCTAATCAGTCTTTTCAGCGTTATAATTTTGTCATAGATAGTCTAAATACGAAGCTTATCCTAACCTTATTAGCGATACAGCAACGGACCTTTCGCGTTGAAGACGATGGACAACGTTTGTGATACTATGACAATGCATTAACGGCTGTCTTGTTTTCGTAAAAACGGAGACTATGACTATCATAAAAGCTCAAGGGTAAACTAGGCTAACCAGAAAGGCACTTTACCGGTCCAACTAATGGCAACGCATAGCTAAACATGCAGCCTCACCAACGGCTTATCCAGTTTATGCAAATCTGGACTGATGGTAACGTGGGTACCACAAAATTATCACAACAACGACTAACAAAGTGCTCATTTAATGAGAATAAGGTTAAGCATACAATCATCACTAACGATCACTAACCTAGTTCTACCTACAATGAATATTAAAATCTCTGTAATTGATTATCGTAACGCACTACGATGATAACTCAATCATTTTCTTCTACGTCTGATAATTGAGTTTAATAACTTCTACTAGAAACACTATCACTCCTAAACGTCCTAAGCATAACTCGGGGCACTTGATAAAACTTCCCAGCGTATTACATGAATTTTAAAAACACACAGTAGGTAATTTTCACACGTAAAATCTTAAAATTGAATTTAATTTTACTAGTGGTGCCATCTAATAATCTGAGTACGAAACATTTTAATGTGCCATGTTAAAAATTTATGCACACAAAAAAAGCAGGTGTAATTGCAACATCGAGATCGTCTGTACAACTCAGAATTACAACGAGTAACAGTGTCACTTTTTACTTAGGCTCTGATCACGTTTAAACGAAAACCGTTACGTATTATCAACACCACGAGTCGATAAAATAATGGCGCTAGTTGTATCTTTTGACTATGGTCAGGTTACACTAACCAACCAACCGCACTCGTCTAGACAGCACTGCAGTTCACACGTCTATTTAAGAAATAAAAGCTACAAGCTGTTCTACACAAAATCAGCACAGTCAGAAGCAATAGCCCCGCACAGTCTTACACTATGAACTTAGTATGTACGATTCGATTAGTTTACCAACTTTAGCGCCGCTGCCCTGCGAAGGACAGTCTTGACCGGTGCTTTTGTTCTAGATTTAGCAGAAAACCAACCAGCTGGGTGTTGGTTCTAAAACCAATATTACAACTGCACTAGAACAATAACTAGCACGTTTGACTCAAACGCACTTGCTTGGAATAATGCAAGTCAGCCTGTACGCTCACTCTCGTTACTATTACAGTCCACACAAAGTAAGACCGAGACAAGATAATCTATTTGCAAGCAAGCATAATAATAATATTATTATGCTTGCTTGCAAATAGATTATCTGTGGCTCGCACTCACGAACTTTGTGATCATATTATGATCACAAAGTTCGTGAGTGCGAGCCACCCTCGCATTAAGAAATAAAATAATCGCTTTCTTTTTAACTGGCGTATCAAACTCAAAACCTCCGTTCGCAATCTACGCTATAGCTAGATCACTGTGGTAGTCAGACAACCATATGCTAACTTAAAATACGGCAAAGGTCACAATTAAATCATTACTACCCACATTTTTTTTGTCTTTCTTCTTTAAGCTATTTAAAAGAAGATTATTCATGAGATCATGCTATGGGAACCACGACACCGTAAAAGTCAAACGGTTCTACAATTCAGTGTCTCGTGTAGGAATCGAAACTACAACACTCAGTACGATGTGATGGCGATATCACCACAACGATTAAGACATTTCCAAAATTAAACGCGTAATGTTTTACTACTACTGCCACTAAACAAAATTAGCAGTACCAATAAAAAAAAACAGACAAAATACGCTCACCTCGGTGGCAGTTGCAAGCTCAGCTGATTCACCAACATAGCAGCGTTAGCAGTCGCCTTCGCTCGCGCCTTGTGGTCGCGCTGGTCCATGATGCCACTTCTAATGACGGCGGATCGCTTGATTCTTGGCCGATATCAACACTTCACATCACAGTTCGTTATAAGTTCACACCAAATCAAATCTAACAAAACTGACTATAACTATTTTGTATTCCTGACCACGAAACGAGTGACAGTTTCTAGGTACTTGTTGCCCGCCCAGAGTCGCCTAGAGAAGTGATAGTTGTCGTTGCTC
This sequence comes from Euclidia mi, assembly GCA_944739405.2. NCBI lineage: Eukaryota > Metazoa > Arthropoda > Insecta > Lepidoptera > Erebidae > Euclidia > Euclidia mi. The sequence goes on from OX123190.2 coordinate 25,463,480, forward strand.
CGTTGAACGTCAACCGTCATCCCCCCTCTTCGACTGTAGCGAACGTGACGCGTAGACTCTGTCGAAGCGCGCAATCTTCGCACTTCCGTTTCGTAGTCAATTGACGTCCTATACTGATGACCATTCCGATATATAAAAGAGCAACTTCAATATTAGAACTGATCCACTCTGACCTTTGTGGACCAATGTCAGTAAGCTCTTTTCAGGTTAATAAATACTTTTTATTTTTATAGACGATTTTTCGAGAACTATATTTGTATATTTTATTTCTTCAAAGACAGAGGTAAAGGATAGATTTTGTCACTTCCAGTCTATCATTGAAAGACAAACTGGGGCCCAAATTAAAACTATAAGGACGGATAATGGAAAGGAATTCGTAAATAGTGAATTCTCAAGTAATCTTAGATCTTGTGGTATAAAGCATCAAACTACGGTACCATATAGTCCTCAGTAGAATGGTGTTGCCAAGCGTACTAATCGTTCAATTGTAGAAAAGCCACGCTCTCTTATAGCTGAAAGTGACATTTCTAAAGTTTTTTGGGAAGATGCTGTTCGAACGTCTATATACCTAAAGAATAGATGCCCACACCGTGCCTTAAATAATAAAACTCCCTATGAATTGTGGAATGGTTGCAAACCAGACCTAGGTAATCTCAGAGTTTTTGGGTGTAGAGCTCTTATACATATACCTTCTTGTCACCGTAATAAATTGGATCTTAAGCTCTTGTAGGCTATACAGAAGACCCTAATACGTATCTTTTTAGAAAACCATCTTGTCCTAGAATCTTTCAAAAATCTAGAGACGTAACATTTTTTGAATATTGTTTTTCTAGTATAAATAATTGAAATGTCAACAATACTAAGACTTCTGCTGAACCTTTAGTACTGTCTAATAGTCTGCCTATACCAGAAAAAAACAGTACAGTTCAAGAGTCTTTTGATCAATTTCCAGTGGTCACTGTTGAACCAGCTCCAGGCCATACTATTGTCACTGAAGATCAGACTGCTGAAACTGATCAATTCTTTGAAGCAATTGAGGAAGAAGTAGTTTCTACTAGTCAAAATGATGGACATAGATATCCATCACGAGATCGAAACCCTCCTAATTACTTCTCATACCAAGTGTCTGGTCAAGTGTCTGATGAGCCTAGAACTTATAATGAGGCTATAATGGCTGATGATGTTGATAAGTGGCAGATGGCAATGACAGATGAATATAATTCATTGATGAAGCTGAAGACATGGAAATTGGCTGACAGAGAAAACAAGAAAGTTATACTATGTAAATGGGTCTATAAGTTAAAGAAAGATCCAGCAGGAAATGTTGTGAAGTACAAAGCAAGATTAGTTGCTAAGGGATTCACCCAGACGCCAGGTGTAGACTATTTTGAGACATTTTCTCCTGTCGTGCGGCACTCCTCTTTACGTACTCTACTGGCTCTCGCAGCTGAATTGGGTTTGAAGATGCGTCACTTGGACGTTAACACTGCATTTTTAAATGGGGATCTGCTAGAGAAAGTCTTCATGGAGCGACCTCAAGGTTTTAAAGTAAAGGGCATGGAGAACAAAAGGTGTCTCTTACAATAATCCCTGTATGGACTTAAACAAGCCCCACGTGCCTGGTTAGATGAAACTTTATCGTCTTTTGGTTTTGTGAAAACTCTATCTGAACCATGTGTGTATACCAAACTTTTTGGAAAAGAGTTGGTTATAGTTACAGTCGTTGTCGATGACATAATTCTTTTTTATAGAAAAGACATGACGTGTGACATTGTCAAAAATGACTTGAAAAATTGTTTTTTAATAAAAGATTTGGGCTATTTAAGCTATTATCTTGGTTTAAATATAACCAGAAAAATGATGAAATAAAAGTACATCAGAAAAGTTATATAAATAATCTTTTCTAGAACTATATCCCTATCAAGAATTAATTGGTTGCCTCATGTTCCTGAGTGTTAATACTCGTCCAGACATCGCATACGTAACTAGTTACCTGAGTCAGTTCAATACTCGGTACAACAAGACTCACAGGTTAGCCGCGAAGAGAGTCCTACAATATCTAAAAGGCACTTTAGATTATTCGATTTGTTATAGAAAATCAGATATGCCACTTGTAGGATTTTGCGATGCCGATTGGGCAAACTGTAGTATAGATCGCCGTTCTTATACGGGTTAATGTCTTAAATTAGCAGGCAGCCCGGTTTCATGGGCCTCAAGGAAGCAGCAAACCGTAGCTTTGTCCTCAGCGGCAGCCGAGTATATGGCAATAACTGAAGCTTCGAAGGAAGCGATTTATTTAATTATATTATCACTGAATTAATATATCAAATCAAGTGATATGCCCGCTGACATCTTAACTAAACGATTGCAGCGTGTGGCACATGGTAGATATGTACTAGGCTTAGGTTTAGTGTAAATATATTTTACACGTTTACTTTGGTACTTAGTATACATTTTCATACTGTTTTTTCTTTTAATTGATAGTTCATTTTTATGTTTTATTTATTCTAGAGAATTTTGATTAAGGGGATGTGTTGTAATAATATTATATTATAATTTATAGTATTTTTACAAAGTATTCAAAATTCTTCTTATTCGATGTAACTAGGTTACCACTTACTTCAATAAAATAACAACTAGATGAAACACATATTTTATTCTCATATACAATTACAACAATTTTTAATCAATTTCGTTGTGAAGTGATGTTAAACTTACGTAGAATTTTCTCTTGGCTTTCACGAGTGTCAAAACTTAATGTCTTCTATCATCACAATTGCTGAAACAGGTCACACAGATGTTTCAGTAATGGGAATGTGGGTGAGATTTGTTTTTTTATAGACTCACGCCTTTTCCGCGAAGGGGTAGGCAGACGTGTAATATTACACCCACATTTCAGCATGATTTAGTTATAGCCCCTAAAAAGAACAAGAAATATGCCTTATTAATTTTCAGTTTTTCTGGCCGCGTAAGCAAATACGTGGCGTTAAGATAATCCACCACTATAAATATGAACTTGCCACGGAACGGGGAAGGCAAACGAAGACGATTTTTTTTTAAATATTTGTATTAACAGCATATCTGCAAGAATCTTCATTCCATATTTTTTTTTTATATTATTAGGCGGCAAACGAACAGACGGATTGCCTGATGGTATGCAATTACCGCCGCCCATAGACACAAGTAACACCACAGGAGTCACCTGTGCGTTGCCACCCCTTGGGGTTGAGAAAAGGGATAGGATGAGGAGTGGGATGAGGGAGAAGGAATAGGGGATAGAGCCTCCGGCACTCTCATTCACCGAACGAAACGCAACAGTTTAGGTACTGTTACTTTACGTCGATTTTCTGTGAGAGGGTAGTACTTCCCTGGTCGAGCCGGCCCATTCGTGCTGAAGTCAGCAAGGCTCTACTACCTTGGAAGATAGTTTCATAATCATATTTCATACACCATAGGGGAAATTGAAGGCAACTGGATAGAATTCTCTGAGAGCACGACACTCCTTACAATGTTAGGAACAGTCCCCATAATTTTTATGACTGAGTGGTTCGGAGTTGCTGGTGTTTTATTCTATAAGGTAATACATATTTAGGATTATAGAGGTTCACAAAAAAATACGAGAAAATATTTGTACATAACAACAACTGATATTATGTCTTGCACTGCAAACGGAATCTTACGAGATAATTTTTTACAGCGTTATGAAGTAATTATTAACTATAGGGATAGTATATTACAACTTTATAAGAATAATAAACACATTCCTATTGAAATTCATTATAATGCTAGGTATAGACATTCGATACCGCCTCGGTGCGAAGTAATAAGGTTCATCCCAACTACGAGCTACGTCGAAATGTGACTGTGTAGTTTTATCAAAAGAAATCCAGCAAGGAGTTTTCGTCGCTGGTATTATTTCGCAACCAAATAATGGTCGTATCCCGTTAAGAATATTAAATACTACGGATAACGAAGTAGAGTGTGATTTTCAAGATCTTACTGTTTATGACATCAATAACTTTGATATTTGTAATTTTTCGGAAAATACAAATAGCGTAAATCGCATTAAAACATAATTTGAGTTATTGAATTTATCGAATATGAACACAGAGGAAAAACGTAGCATCGAACATATTTGTGCAAAATATGCCGAAGTTTTTCATCTTCCCGGTGACAAATTAACAACCACAAACATTATGACACATACAATAACTTTAAAAGATAACGTTACACCCACTTATATAAAGCCTTATAGGATTCCTCATTCCCTGAAAAAGGAGGTGCAAAAAAAAAATAGATGAAATGTTAGCAAACGATATAATAGAAGAAACCACATCGGAGTGGCCCAGCCCAGTCTTGCTAGTTCCTAAAAAGTCGGATCGATCTAACGAAAAAAAATGGAGATTAGTTATTGATTACAGACAGTTAAATAACCAAATTAAGGATGATAAATTTTCGTTCCCAAATATAACAGATATCTTAGATTCTCTGTCAGGTAGTATTTAGTTTTCAAAACTAGACCTTTCACAAAGCTATTATCAGTTGTCATGTCAGGAAAATTCGCAAAAGTATACAGCATTCAGTGTAAACAAAATGTACCAGTTAGAGTTAGATCCAAATGTATCAGATGAAGCGGTTTGAAAACATCTCCCAGTGTGTTCTCAAGATTGATAAGTATTATGTCAGGTATTAATTATAAAAAAGCCTTTATTTACCTAGACGACTGTGTTGTGATAGGAAAATCGATGGTAAAACATAATAAAAACTTAATTACAGTTTTGGAACGCTTACGAAAAGTCAATTTAAAATTAAATCCACTAAAGTGTGAATTTTTGCGGACTGAAATAGTATATTTAGGTCTTAGAATAACATCACATGGCATTCTTCCTGACGACAGCAAAATTAAGGCCTTGTGCAATTATCCGGTGCCATCGAACTCTGATGACGTCAAGCGCTACTTAGCATTTGCTAATTACTATAGACGTTTTATACCTAACTTTGCTAATATTGCGTATCCATTAAATGCATTATGTAAAAAGAATGTAGAGTTTAAATGGACGTGCGAATGTGATAAATCTTTTCACAAGTTAAAATCTGCTTTAATGTCACCACCCGTATTGCAGTATCCTGACTTTTCGGAAACAAATATTTTTAAGCTACGAACAGATGCTTGTAAGACTGGATTAGGCGCGGTTTTGTCTAACAGTAATGGTCACGTAGTTGCTTACGCGAGTCGAAACTTATCGCCCGCTGAAAGTAGATACCCTATAATTTACTTAGAATTACTAGCTATAGTATGGGTAGTAAGGCATTTTAGACCATATCTGTATGGCAGAAGGTTTAAAATCTTTACCGATCATAAGCCATTAGTGTATTTATTTAGTTTAAAGGATCCTTCTAGTAGACTTACTAAGTTTAGACTGTATCTTGAAGAATATGACTTTAAAATTGTGTACATCCCGGGCCGAAATAATGCAGCTGCAGACCCATTAAGTCGGATCCCTATGACAATGACCTGTAATGATTTAAAATCTATTGTAGAACAAGTAGTTTCTGTACTGACGAGAGCACAAACAAAAAAGTTAACGTCTTAGATATCTACTGATAACAATAATTTGACTGAAGAATCTTCTACCAGTAGTAGGCCTGATCAACCTGAGACTGTGGAAATTCTTAAAAAACCCATGGTTGTGATAGAATTAGTTTTTATAAATGACAAAGATTTTAGTAAATTGATTTCTCTTTGTTCTGGCAGCGATAGCCTAGTGGATATACCAACAGACTGCCATGCAGAGGGTATCGGGTTCGAATCCACGGCGCGCACCAATGACTTTTCGGAGTTATGTGCGTATTGAATTGTTAATTATCGCTTGTCCCGTGCCTCGGAGAGCACGTTAAGCCGTCGTTCCCGGTTGTCATGAAGATCTGTGACAATCGTTACAGGGCGTCAGTACCTTCTAAAAAAAACTGACATTTGTCTAAACCATGGAATATCGCTATCCCTTCGGGTTGCGGAGGTCAGACAGGCAGTCGCTCCGTGGAAAAGCTAATATTCAGCCAAACCCGGTTAGACTAGTAAGCGGACCCCAGATTGAAACTGGGATAACGCTAAGAGGATGATGATGATGATTTCTCTTTGTACTGGGATAGAATACTTCATCTATGTACCTTCGCGGTGTACTATATACCTAAATACTTGATCGTTATCTACCCCGTCGGCGTTAGCGAGAGATTTAGGATCGTTGTGCGAAAAAGAAAATATAAATGAAATATTAATTATTAAGAATAGAGAAAATGCAACAATGTGAAAAAGTTGCATATTAAGTTACCCAGAATTTTAATTACAAGGGATATAATAAGAATTTGTAATCACGAGGATAAGAAAATAATATTTAATGACTTTCATTTGTTACCCACTAGTGGACATGCAGGGATAAACAGAATGATAGGCAATTCAAAAAGATATTACTACTGACCAGGTATGACGAATGACGTCATTAATTACGAAAAAAATGTCAACAATGTCAATATAATAAATTTTCTAATCGTCTTTGTAACGGAATCCTATAGACCCCAGGCTGATTAAAATTTTAGTTTTCTTAATAACTGGGTTTAAAATGCCAGCCCCGCCAAGTAATTTTGTGGCCAGGGTTCTGCGTCCCCACATTGACTGTCCCATCCAACACCACCACTACCACGTCACGCTGTCCTAGGACCCGACTAGCCCCGCCTCCTAAGGCCCGACTGTCCAGTCAAACACAACTAACGCAACGCCTCTCGAACCCTTACTACCTGATAGGGCCCATTTCTTATCGTTGATCACCTTTTTTATAATCCTCAACTATACCGCATGTGAACACTACAGTGCCAATATTTTCTCATATTTCATGGCTATTTCTTTACTCATATGCCTGTCACATAATTCTTATAAATTTGTCAACCTCTTAGAATTTATGAGTTTACTAATTGCATAACGTTGGCGCCATCGTAGCGATAAGACAAACACATGTGGAAACAAGTATGCAACCTAAGAACTATATATTATTAATTAATTTGGTGTAGCCAGCAACACCATTACATTCCCCCCTCTGAAAATCAGACGCGTAGACTAAGTCATAGCGTATGAGCTTTCACTACAGATACAATAGCATATGTATTAGAGTACGCCAGTTAAAACTGCATCTGGTCTTCCACCATTAACTATAGGCAAGTATCTTACAACTTCTAATAAATAACCACTGCTTCAATACCACTTATCCTAACTTATAGTTGATCGATAATAATAACTCTACTATACCCTTGCTAATGCCGCACCGTACGATACACTAACTAACTATACTCCGCCCATCTCCATATTATGTCAACATTGATGCTTATAAGAATCCTATAGCAATTGTTGCCTCAACTGTGCTTAATCAGATATTAACGTTTTACTATGTCTATGAGAAATTATCAAAACTCTTATCCATCTGTATACTAATAAACTTCACCTCAGACCTAAACTTCCTTTTAGAACTAGCGTACATAACCAAGATCACCAGTTGCCCGTTACCTATATATTCCAATAAGCCAAATGGCGTTTTAGCAATAAATTCTCCAAATAGTAGTATAATCTATAAGACATCCTATCCATGCTTAGAATGGCAGTGTACATACCAGATGTCTTCTTTATAAACGGGCAGCGTGGTATGATCAAGGTACCTGATTCGCCATTCTCACTCGTCGAAATCGGGTTCAGTAGCGGGTGTACATGGCGTCAGGTAGCAGTGGCTGAAATAGTTCGCACACACTCGTATAAGAGATAAGTTTTATCAAAATTGACAGACAAGTAGTTGCAATAGTTTATATTATGAGCTAAATAGTCGTAAACAATAGTATAGAGCAGCAGTCGGTTTCCCCAGACGATAGCTTGACAGTCCCTTCAACTAAACAATTCTCAACTCGGTCCCACACTAGGAATGATTCCCATTTAGCTTGAATTGTACGCGCGGGGATCGAACCCACAACGTCGGGCGAGATGGCCGCCAATCAGTTCTTCATTCGGATCATCAAGCGTATAGACATGATATCTGCTTCATTATTAAGGCTCTGATTACAGTTAACGTAAATAACAATTACGATTATTACTCGTGCAGTTGGACGCAGTTGCCAAATATATTATGCCATAATAAAAGGTTCTATATAACGAACGACACACATAAGGCCCTATGTAACTTAAACCTTCGTTTAATATTGTATGTATATCTGAGAGTTTGGATCAGAGGGAGTCCACTTGCTTGAAGTTAGTCGATGTGCGCGTTTATAGTTAGTACAGATAATGAAAACTTAGCTCTGTGTAGGATGATCCAATGCGAGATATGTCCTTCGACGCATACTGCAGCTGCCTTTCACGTTACCGGAACGCCGCTACTTTGTACTCACAGCCGACGGACGCAACAACACGTGCGGTAGTTGATGTAAAAGGTGACGAAGGGTCCTGGAATTTTAAATGAAATGCCACGAGTATCAAACTTCCAAGATTAGTCATATAATATACGACTTCTATTTGAGTACTAAACCCGGATACAAACTAACAGATAATTAGAAGATGTGATGCGGATCACCAATGAATATTTTTCAGTATGCGCATTAAGTATATTGCATGAGTCTAGCAACAAAATATTATTTTTATTTAAACTTCAGAATCAAGTTAGCTGTTTACGGATATCACACGATAGGGCTAAACTATGTCTATGAGTCTAGTATGTATCAAGACGTTTTTAGCATACTGCTTACACACCTCTCGAATCTCATGAGGAATATGAACTCAATGTCAAGCTCTAAGCAAACCTGGGGCTCGAACCCTGGTAAATTGAGCGCTCTTAAAAGGTATGTGTACAATATACCCGGTATAACAAATACATACATCATTGCCACTGGCAATCACATTATAACGCAGATGAATAAGTATTGTAAATACTCAGCTAAACCAAAATCTGAGATAGCCTAAACTGTAACAGTTAGGTATAATACTGATGCTTAGAATTAACACGTATAGAATATCTATTTCATATGACGCACGGCGGGAGTCGAATCCATGACGGCGAAATGACTTACAAAAGCCATTCAGTTTTTCAAAACAATGCGGCACATGTGCAGTCATATCTTAACAAAGTAGCCGATCTTGGCCCTTGGACAATGCACATCAATAATACAAAAGAACTATGGTTCCTTTCACGGTGGGAATTGAACTCACCCTAAAACGGCGTAAATGACTTACTAAAGCCATTCAGTTCCTTAAAACAATGCGCCACATGCGCAACCATATCTTAACAAAGTAGCCGATGCTGTCCTTTTCACGTGTGCGTTGGCGCGTTTGGACAAAGCACATCAATAATACAAAAGAACAATATTTCCTTTCTAGCCTTCTTTCTTTTAACTAATAAACATCTAAAATGTGTTTCCTTTTTTGTTTTATCCCTTTTTTTTTCACACGCTGACATTTGGAAACAAAATGTGCCAGATGTCGGCTTATTGCATTGCCTTTCTAGTTTGGGCAACAATTTTAAAACAAAACATTTTAAAACAATGGTCACTAAACCCATCTCTAGACAATAGTAACAACAATTAACAAAATAATTTCGTGTTCAACAATAGTGTGCATTCTTTTTATGTTTGGGAATCGAACCCAAAATATTTAAAATCACATTGTACGACTTCTATAAAGCCGACGCCGATCATTTGGTACATGAGTATAATATCCGCAGACTATCACCAATGCTCAGAAATCGAACCTAGAGCTTTTATAAAGTATACCAAAATACTGCAGTGGGCTAATATTACCCTAATCTACTTGCTAACACGTTAGGAAACTAAATTTACTGATACATGACCTCAGAATAATACTTTTCTCAATTAAAGCTCGTGTAAACTTCATCAATAAAACCCCTATGCATTCTGTAAGAATCTCAACTCAACCAATGTAATAAACTAATACATGCTTGTCCATAGAACGCGTATGTATAAGATACATAGATATTATTACTAGATTTCGTAATTTAATATGTTTGTTGACACCATTTTCAAATATCGTAGCAACAGGAATCGAGCCCACTATTTCAGTAAGTTTGTGGAAAGCATTTTAAAATATCGTAGCAACAGGAGTCGAACCCGCTATTTCAGTAAGTTTGTTGAAAACATTTTAAAATATCGTAGCAACAGGAGTCGAACCCGCTATTTCAGTAAGTTTGTTGAAAACATTTTTATAATATCGTAGCAACAGGAGTCGAACCCGCTATTTCAGTAAGTTTGTTAAAAACATTTCAAAATATCATAGCAACAGGAGTCGAACCTGCTATTTCAGTACGTTAGTGTAATAAATTCCTGTCCCGCAACTCCAACAAAATATTATACATTATTTATCCTTAAATAATTCCCTCTTATTATATTGAACACGCTATTAATAATACGGCGACTAGTTTGTTGACGTTGCACATCAATAAAGTTATCGTCACAGAAATTACTCAGGAGTCTAACCTGATTTAACTACACCTAGGTATTCTACAGAATATTCTGGTGTGCATTATACATTAATCTCAAGCCATGTTACTGGCCTACACCAGATATCCTATAAATATAATCTATATAATATAAAATCCTTCTCTTTCCTTATCTAAAATTAGTTCTAACCATTGCTAGTCCGCATCACGAATCGGACTCAAACAGCGAACCTGATACGCAAGTGTTTGTAACCAAGAATATGCTTATTATCGAGAGTCGAACTCGATATATTCAAACGCTAAGCATTTTCTGTAGCCAATAATATAACCACTGTCGAGACTCGAACTCGACATACAGAATGAGGTTAATGTGGATCTATGAAGCCAATTATATGATTACTTTCGAAATGCAGCGATGTTATAAGACGGACCAAAGTGCTATTAAAATAAATAACACGTGCGAGAGAGCCCTCCTCTGATGATTAAATATTAAGATGATTGCCGCGCTTTATCAAAAGCATTTCTATGTACCCAATAATATAACCACTGTCGAGACCCGAACTCGACATACAGTATAAATGACACGCATGAGCAGCATTTATGTAAAGCGTTTCAACATATGTAGTCAGTTATATGTTTACTTTCAAGATACAGCGATATTATAAGAGGAACCACAGTGCCATAAAAATAAATAACACATGGGAAAGTGTGGCACTTAGGCGCAATATCGCCCCCCTCGGATTATTAAATATTGAGATAATTGCCGTGACTTAAATATTATTTCGTCTTTCTGAAATGAACATGATCGTCTATCGATTAATGAATGGCACGTTGTGTCTAATTAATTTGATATTTTCCTACGCTGTGTATGGTAATTTCTCTACGTTGTGTTTGCATTTTTCTACGTTGTGTTTGTGTAGTAACCTTTAAGTTCTTCCTCGTTGTTTTGAAGAGAATCAGAACATTTTATGACGAGGATCCTGGTCACGGCACCAAATGTAACGGAATCCTATAGACCCCAGGCTGATTAAAATTTTAGTTTTCTTAATAACTGGGTTTAAAATGCCAGCCCCGCCAAGTAATTTTGTGGCCAGGGTTCCGCGTCCCCACATTGACTGTCCCATCCAACACCACCACTACCACGTCACGCTGTCCTAGGACCCGACTAGCCCCGCCTCCTAAGGCCCGACTGTCCAGTCAAACACAACTAACGCAACGCCTCTCGAACCCTTACTACCTGATAGGGCCCGTTTCTTATCGTTGATCCCCTTTTTTATAATCCTCAACTATACCGCATGTGAACACTACAGTGCCAATATTTTCTCATATTTCATGGCTATTTCTTTACTCATATGCCTGTCACATAATTCTTATTAATTTGTCAACCTCTTAGAATTTATGAGTTTACTAATTGCATAACGTTGGCGCCATCGTAGCGATAAGACAAACACATGTGGAAACAAGTATGCAACCTAAGAACTATATATTATTAATTAATTTGGTGTAGCCAGCAACACCGTTACATCTTGTAAGAGAGCCGATGGTTATAACAAATACTGCAAGCTCAGCATTTGAACGTGTCACGTTAGATATCATGGATCCATTACCGACTTTAAATATCAACAATAATAAATACATTTTAACATTGCAATGTGACTTATCTAAATTCGTAGAGGCATATCCCATGCAGAGTAAGGATTGCGAATCAGTAACCAGTGTCTTCGTTTCGAATTTTATTTTGAGATACGGAGTTCCTAAACAAGTCATTACAGATAAAGGTACAGAGTTTTTGTCTAATATTATGAAAAATGTGTGTAAAATATTAAAAATAAAACATTTAAATTCCACACCTTATCACCATGAAACTATAGGCTCACTAGAAAACAGTCACAGACAATTAGGCTCATATCTTCGAATTCAGTGTGATAGCAATTATATTGATTGGACTGATTGGTTACCTTTTTGGTCATTTTCTTACAATACTACAGCGCATTCAGAAACAAAATACTCACCATTTGAATTAGTATTTGGTAAATCTTGTAAATTGCCGTCAGATTTTGGAACTTCAGTTAAACCTTTGTATAATTACAATGATTACCCAAAAGAAATGAAATATCGTCTACAGCGAGCACAATACGATGCCCAGCAGAATTTATTAACAAATAAGTTTAAAAGAAAATTTATGTATGACAAAGAAACTTACTCCATAACTTACGAAAAGGGTGACCTAATTCTTATAAAAAACCAAACAGGTCATAAACTTCAAAGCATATATAACGGTCCCTATGAAGTTATTGAGGAAGTTTCACCTAATGTTAAGATATTAAAGGATAATAAAGAATATATTATACATAAGAATAACACTAAGAGGTATTTTTGTTAGCATTCAGTTTTGTATTGTATTCTCAATTGTTATAAGTAAATTTTAAGTATATTTGGGTTATATAAAAATACATACATGTAATAATTGTGTATAACATGTTGAATTTAATATTTAGTAAGTTTTTTTTTTAAGGCGATAGGTAGCGATAGACGTTTTTCGAGGGAGTTGTAATATAATGAAATATGATATTATCGATTTCTTTGGCAATTAGTTAAAATGGGTACATGACTACACAACTTGAAATTAGGTAATGCGCAATAAGAAATTATTGTACTTTATATTTAATAAGTTTTTAGCATTCAAATAAATGACACTGAACAAGTAAGACATGTTTTTCTTCACAACACCTGAACACTTATTATATTATTACAGTATTAACCTTGTGGGCGCGACTAAAAAGTATCACAAATGTGTCGTGGATTTTATACACAGAAGATGGAATAAGAATTGGTGAATTAAGTGTAATTAATTATAAAATATGAAATGAAATTGGAAAATCAATATTAATAAATTATTATCAATATATTTATTTGGCTTCAGTTATTAGTTAGTGATAACACGAAATACATTTAAATTATAAACATCGGGTATAGATCCCTTAAATTATATGAAGATATATGTGGGTTTTTTTATAATTATTACATGGTGTAGATCCGTTAAATAAATATTAAATGTGACCAAGCTACCTGTATGCATACTGTCATCCGCATGACATGTCCAATCAATACTTAAGGTGAGTATATTATAATAGTAGTAATAGCGGCAAATATAACAATGTGAATTCCGTTTAGTGCGTTACAAAACAATATATATATATATGTATGGTGACGTATTATTTAGGTGCATTCGCATTAAACTATGAATACGTTTGTAACAAATTGAAGATGTCACAAAGCATTACGTAGTTATTCCAAGGGCGTCATGTTACAAATGGAAAGCATAGTACCTAATTCTTGGTTCCATATCTACTTCTGAATTATTATGAATTATATCAGTAAGTAAGTGTGTTTTGTAACGTAAGTTTGTTCTAATTTACATACATTTTATTATGGACTGTGCAATAACTCTGTAATTATTTAAGTCAGACTGTAATGCTCTCTATCCACTGACACGGAAAGAAACAGAGTTGTGCCAATAAGATCCACTGATTTTCAACACTTTATGAAAACATAAATGTGGTCGGTATTGTCGATGTATGGGGTGAACAGCAGCCTCATACGAGCTCCGAAATCCCTTTATGAAGATTCTAGAGCTTGTGTGAGGATAAATGGGTCGTACACGGATTGGTTTACCATCGAGACAGGTGTTAGACAGGGATGTGTAGCGTCGCCGTGGCTGTTCAACCTCTTCATGGACAGTTGTTTGCAAGATTAGAAAAATAGTGACTGTGGATTAAGGATGTATAAGTTACTTGTCAAATGCCTCCTTTATGCTGATGATCAGGTTATACTTGCGTCTTCAGCGGAGGAGTTGCAGGAGATGGTAACAATCATGCATGGTGCGTTAGAGAGGAAAGGAATGAAAGTAAATGTAAGTAAAACGAAAGTTATGGTTTTTGAAAAGGAGGAATACGTTACGGCTTGTAATGTTATGATTGATGGACAGCGAGTGGAGCAAGTGAATGAGTTTGTATATTTAGGTACGCTGTTTACAAGAGATGGTAAGAATGTAGAAGATATTGAAAGAAGAGTTAATGCAGGTAATAGAGTGAATGGAGCTCTGAAGGCGTTTATGAATAGCCAAAACGTGTCCAAAAAGGCACGTTTGGCTGTTCATAGACGGGTGTTAGTACCTACTCTTATGTATGGTAGTGATAGTTGGGTATGGCAGAAGAGTCATGAAAGTAGAATTAATGCTGTAGAAATGAGAGCACTGCGAAGTTTGTGTGGCGTTTCTTTGACTGACAGAGTAAAGAATTGTGTGATAAGAGAGTGTTGTGGGGTAAAAGAAGATATAGTGACAAGCATCGAGAAAGGTATGCTAAGATGGTTTGGACACGTGGAGAGAATAGATGACGAAAGACTGACCAAGAAGATATATAAGGCAAGTGTGGAAGGGACAGGACGAAGGGGAAGACATAGGCGAGCGTTCTCTGACCAGATTGGAGACATCCTAAAAACAGGACAGGTTAGAAGCACCCTGAACAGAAGAGCATGCATGAGGAATCTGATGGGAGTGAATGAAGCAAGAGAGATATGTCAAGATCGTTGCAAATGGCGCTCCGTAGTCTCTGCCTACCCCTCCGGGAAACAGGCGTGAGTCTATGTATGTATGAAAACACCGATCTTTTAGTCTATTCTTATACGCCAGTGAAAAGGCAGACTAAGACAGAAAATAATGATGTATTTAAAACTTAATGAACGGATTTTCATGAAATTTCGCGGTTTATAGCTTGTACTGCAGAATAGCCCATGTGCTACCTAATTGTCCAACGTTCGTCTTGTCTCAACAAGCACCTACATACATGTAGCTTCTAGAATACTCCAGGCGATTCGCGTATGCCATACCACCACGGGAAGTTGAGGACATCATCGTGGGTTTTATTGTGGAGGCCCAACTTATTACGAGAATCTCCGCGATTGCTATATATTTTTTTGTGTTATAGGTTTACTAGTTGTTTCATCGCGTCTTCTGTGCCCAAATATTAGCTTTCAACTGTTTCATAGCTTAACTGCCATATTTCAACTACACATATCCACTATTGAAGTGAGTGACCTTTCTCTTATATCATCACTTCATAGTATAAAACAAAGACAGTCTTCTGTCTCTCTGTCCCTATGTATGCTTAAATCTTTTAAACTACGCAACGGTTTTTGAAGCGGTTTTTTTTAATAGATAGTGTAATTCAAGAAAAAGGTTTATAATTATGTAGGTTTAATACACCCGTGCGAAGCTCGGGCGGGTCGCTAGTATAAGATATAATATGTCTAAATAAACTATAGATTTAGAATTACTTCATTCTCATTATGTTTCAGCACGTTTGTTACATTTAGAAAGCAGTTGCATAGTAAACAACTACTAATGCCCGACTGTTCGAGTTGAACGCCCACACTGAAGAAATATTTTATGTGAAGCGCCGATGGTTGTTTCTAGAAACGACGTACACTGTGATTTCAATGTATACAAATCCTGCATGCAAGAACTATTCGTATAACTACTCGTTATTGGCTGTTTAAATATTCTCTGAACTTCTATTTTACTACGAAGAACCGCTTATATTGTATACAGTACAGATAGATTTAAAGGCTAATAAACTGATTTTCATGTAGTTAACCTTTAAGTACTGACGTGGGTGTCTCACAGACGACGAGTTAACAAATATGAGTTTTATTTAAAGGCCTTTAAAGTTACTCTCGCGCCCTTCCCTGTACCTTCGGGATGTAACATGTTCATCATTCAGTCGAGAGTTCACTAGCGGTGCGGTAGCACATTCAGCTGTAGAGCTGCGCAATGACTCTGAGACGTAAGCTCAGTATTAATGTTGTGGGTCAAAAGCAATGTAAAGTGTGTCAAAAGTCAAAGAAATCGCTGCTTAAGCAGTACTATTAATTCAAACTAATGATTGTTTAAAATATAAGAAAATTTCAAAGTTTAGATTATAACTTATATTTTTTAGGTGAGCGAAACATTGAGTTTGATTTTTGATTGATTGAATAGAAAAATGCTACGAATTCAACACCCAACACCAAACACCAACATACATCAACCACACCAAACATCTATGGGAGACCCTTCACCGAACAGGCGTGCCGAGTCACATGGTTTGTCTGATCCGAAACCTATACGAGGCTGGTTTTGGAACAATTAGCGTCGGAAATCACACGTCCAGCTCTTTTAAGTTTCAGAGGCGTTCGACAGGGTTGCGTGATATCTACCATTCTATTTAATATCTATGGTGAACATATAATGCGGAAAACACTAGAAGGATGGGAAGGCGGCGTCAGTGTTGGAGGTACCAAAATATCCATCCTTCGATATGCCGACGATACCACCCTGCTGGCTGGATCTGAAAGAGAAATGGCGGAGCTACTCCAGCGTTTGGAACAAGTTAGCGCAGAATTTAAAAAAAGGTTTAAGCGTCAATAAAAATAAAACCAAATTGATGGTGGTCGATCGGCTGGGCCAAATACAGCGAACCAACCTGCTGGATGATTTCGAAACAGTACAGGAATTCCAGTATCTTGGATCAGTGATCATCAGCAAAGGCGGCTGCGAAAAGGAAATCCGTCGACGCATCGGCTTGGCTAAGACCGCAATGACGCAGCTCACCAAGAGTTGGAAAGATCACAACATCTCAAGGAAAACTAAAATTTACATTGTTCGCACGTTGGTCTTTCCAATATTTCTCTACGGTTCCGAAGGCTGGACTCTGAAGACAGGCGAGAGAAAAAGGATCGACGCTTTCGAGATGTGGTGCTGGCGCAGAATACTTCGCATTCCCTGGATGGCGCGACGCACCAATATCTCGATTTTAAAAGAGCTCAAGCTAGACAAACAACAACGGCTTTCGACTGTCTGCCTCCACAGGATATTGCAATACTTCGGCCACATAGCGCGCCGAGGCACAGATAACCTCGAAAAGCTCATCATAACTGGCAAAGTGGATGGCAAGCGACAGAGAGAACGAAGCCCGAAAAGATGGTCTGACCAGGTGTCCGAAGAACTTCAAATGCCGGTGTCTCAGGCTCTCCATGAAGCACAAGATCGTAGCAAATGGCGAAGCCTGCTGCAGCGTTTCCGTCGGAGCCACGATCCTCAGCAGTGAGGGACCAACTTGAGGAGGAGGAAACATTGGTTATGTCGTTTCCACCAAATAAATACTGATCTCCTATGAAAAGGTTGTTGTTTTTTACTAACTTGATAAAATAACAATAAATGAATCAATTAAAAAATGTGCAAATCAGTTAATAGAATTTATCTATTTCGATTATTTACTTAGCCGTCTGGGAGACGCCACGTCACCATGTATGATATGACTAAGCCACGTCAGGTTAAATAAATGTACCTACCTCATATTGTCTGCGACTTTATCCGCATAGAAATCCGTAACCGGACAAAGGATAGCCCTTGCGCTGTTCTGATTACTGAGGTACATTACTGCAAAGTTTCATCAACATCAGTTTGATTTTCTGATTGACATACCCAACTTCATGCATCCATTGATCCATCTATCATCATAAACTTTCGTTTTGCATTGTTAAGAATGTGAATTATGCATTACTAGCTTTTGCCCGAGGCTTCGCGCGCGTTAAATTCGGGGTAACACAAATCTACTTTCAGTCTCAAGTTGTTTGAAGACACTCCTGATTATTCTAAAGACTTCAGAAACTCTATAGGGCACAAAGTAGCTCGGTCGGTATTCATGACACTATATACCTACCATTATATCTACCAAAAGGTACATAATAACATCGCCTTGCATACAGTCAAATGCCAAAGCCATGTTCCAATATATGTCCAATATATATCTATAAACACTTTCGCATTTATAATATTAGTAGGGAAAATAGTTTCAGCCGTTTAAGCGTAGTATATAATTATTAGTTTACTAGAGGACGCCAGCAGCTGCGCCTGCATTTTTTTTTAATTTACCCGTTTTGACTGCTCCCGTGAGAATTTCGGGAAATCCTTTCTTAGTGCACCCCTACGGTCCCCAAGGAACATACATGCCAAATTTCAGCTTCCTGCGCCCAATAGTTTTGGCTGTAGCGTGTCTGTCAGTCAGTCAGTAACGCAAGGATTTTATATATTAAGATAATAGTAATCACCATGTACAATATGACATTATGCATGATGTGTCAGAACTGACAGATATACGCACATATGCGCACTCAGTTATTATAGCGCTTGCGTTCTTACTTCCAAGAGGTAAATTAGTGCCGAACAAACTTCTAGCCTCCCTACAATCCCTCCCAGTTTTATTTTTGCATCTTATGGTAGCCTATGTCCGTCTTCATGGTCCAGTATATTTCTATATCAAATTTCAACAAAATCAGTTCAGCCGTTTTAGCGTGAAAACGGAACATACATACATACATACACACATACATACACACTTTCGAATTTAAAATATTATTAATAAGAATTTGAAAATGTAAAGGTATAACGAACTATCATAACAGGTAAGGAATAAAAAATGTATTTAAAAGTGAACAAGCCACAAATATATTCTCTATGAAATAGATTTTACCTAAATAACTATGGTTTGAAACCATAAATAACAGTGACTTCACATTCAAAATCAAAGAAACCCTTTGATCATAAACACTGCACTTTAATCTACCAGCGTTTACGAATGCTATACTTCTGTATTATCCCTAGAAATTATATTATTGGACCCAATTCCTTTGGCTTTGAAGAGGCTAGTTAAACTGGCAGCGAGCAGTTTTGTGTATTGACATCAAAGGGGGTTGGCGACAACCGTTTGTTATGCAAATAAGATGGTTGTTCGGTTGAGGGACTAACCACTTGGTTGATGTTGTTGCGAGTTATTTTGAAACGTTTAAGTATATATTTTTGTTTTTATACAAGTGAAAAAGTGAAATTCTCAGTAGCAGCACGGAGTCTGGAAATGTGCCCGGTACGGCAATAGACTCGCCCCTTATTACGTGCGACTAAAGTATATCTGGCGAAAAGTGGGTGTAGAAATACACCTCTGCCTACCTTTTCGGGGTTATAGGCGTGAGACTATGTATGTATGTATGTATGAAAAAGTGCATAGAAATTATTTTAGTATAGGATGTAAAATGTATGAAATCCTTAAATTCCAGTTTTTTTCATATATTGGTGATATTGCAGCTAAAGTAATGTACCAAAAAGCTTGTCCTCAAAAGATTATAAAAAGGTCTGTACAAACTACTGTGTTGTTTGGATTGACTACTACAGACTTGTGTTTATAGTTTGCTATGTTATTAATAATCTTGTTTAATTGTATGATATATAAATAAATAATTTATTTGTACATAAAGCAAACCAATAATAGTAAGAAAATATTACGTACAAGTTAAGATATACTCAGTTTCCATACGTTATATGCTTGCAAACCTTGGTCTTATTAAGGCTTTTTTACAGGCAATGTTACCTCCAGATGAATAATCATAGGTATCTAATCAAGTAGTCAACGCCGTAACTCAAAAAGAAAATACCAAGAAAATTGCCCCGTGTTTTAAATGCACCTTGGTTCAGTTATGGCTTGCAATAAATACCACGCGAGTGCAAGTCAGGGGGACCGTAACGAGGAAAAATATTTTAAAGAACACACCCTTATTAATTCGAAGTGACATTTAAATTGTAATTGACTAGCAAATCAAGTAAATTACAGAACTTGCAACAATTGTTCGACACAGAGACTCTTGGATAGCTGTCACCAATAATTACAAAGTAGAAGGATAAAGATATCGATTTCTGGTGATAGAACATGGGGTTTTATTTCTGTATTGTGGGTTTGAATGCCTGATTTATTCAGCACTCGCAGGCGATTTGCAGCCCACGGGTGACTTGATTGTGGTGGAAATGATAATTATAATACATAATAATAACTAGACTGCCTCCGTGGTCCAGTGGATAGCGTATGCGACTACTGATCGGAGGTCCCGGGTTCATTTCCCAGGTTGGGCAGAAGTGTTACTGGGTTTTTCTGAATTCTCAGTAGCAGCACGGAGTCTGGTGATGTGTCCGGTAACGGCAATAGGCTCGCACCCTATTACGTAGGACATTTTTTGTTTTTTTTTGTTTTACGAGGTGGAAAATCCCTTCGGATCTCCGACTCTTGGGGGAAATAAGAGCCGGAGTATGTGGTGTTTCCACTAAAAACCACCTCGACTTCCGCCATGTACCCGTGTGTCGGAGGGTGGGGCATCACCAAAGCACTCGTCGCCACCCTCCGACGGGTATTGGCCCGCCAGATGGTCAGGCGGGCCCCGAACAAAACCCCCTTGGCGACGGATTAAGGTGTTGGACTCCGCCGCCAAAACGCCCAGCGGCCGCAGAGGATAGGGAGGACGGCAACGCAACACCGCATCTCCTCTTCCTCTGCGGCCCCACCGCGACGCATCGAATGGTGCGCCCCCATTTGGTCGCGGCAGATAGGGCGCGCGGCAACGCAACACCGACACGCCTCTCCTCCCGCGACCGCACCCGACTGCGAGGGACAGACAGAACTGTCCCCCGCACCCGCACCGCTGGACGCATCCTGCGCTGGCCCCTCCAAGCCCACGCGGAGCGTCCCCTCCTGGATCCCTCTAAGCTTCACCGCGGGTGACCAATCCACGGTTACTGAGCCCCCCCACCACGACGAGGTGGAGATCCCACGGGGGGGATTACGTAGGACTTAAAAATGCATGGCGAAGTGCGGGTGTAATATTACACCTCAGCCAACCCCGTCGGGAAGACAGGCGTGACTCTATAAAAATAAATAATGAAAAAGTAATCGCTACCTAGATCCAAATGCTGCCGCTGGATGCCCAGAGTTTTAACCAAAATACGAGCGCAAATCGCGAGTAACTGGAAAAGCGTCTTTACATTTGTTTTGTTTATGCTGTATCTGGAAATAAATTTTGCACCGATCTATGATATTCATTTTTCAACATTGTCATGTTCAGTATTACAGTATTACAACTAGGGTACAAATACTAGGATATCTATTATTTGTATGTTTATACATAAATAACACTCTAAGAAAATTATAACACATATATGCACTACTATATCAAAATTCTAAAACTCTATACTCGTTTCTCATTAGCTTAAAACATAACAAACGTTGCATTCCAATTTACCGCCGATCCGTTCTTCACAGACGGCGTATATGATTCATTAGAACCAATTCCAAAAACGAGTACTTATGACGTACTTAAATTTCATAGAAAACAGAATTGAAGATGGTCATAGAAGTAATAAGGGATGCTTTGGCCCGTTTTACAGACGAAAACTTCACTCGAGATCACGTAACGTTTTCATAGCACTAGAAAATTCCAAATATATTACCTGCGACCGTTGCATTGTTGAGAATACGGATGGCGTGGAGACGCTGTTTAATTTTCTGCTTACGGTTTTTTGTTTACTTTAAGTATTAGGAATGAGTGGATGGATTGTTCTTGGGATTTTCTTGATACACAAACTTGTTGGAATGGGTTCCTTAATGCTTTGTGTATGTTTTATGATAGTGATTTTCATCAAGGTAACAAAATAGGAATCCGATATATTTATTTATTTACTTTCATCATCATCATCATCCACAGCCCAACTGTGTCCTCAGCTGAAGCTGAAGGCCTGTCTTCATTTTTGCCATATTCCTCTATCTTGTCGTTATTGATATATTCCAGGTTCGTCTCAGTTTATTTACTTTGCCTAAGGATAAATACGGTGTGTTAAAACATAGTACGGAAGTAACTCAGACGTTCTACCTTCGACAAGATTGGAACTGTGCTTCTCAGCGGTTCATATCCCTGGCCAATACGGCGTTGGTCTTCGTATGCTAATCTTGATAATGTGGAATCAATTAAAAGCAGAAACAGAGAGCTCAGACCGGTCCTATTAAAATATACGATTCCTCCCATTTTAAAAGCTGAAAATTATTTCAAATCTGCACTGAACTTTTATTAGATAAACCAGAAACCGCAAGATGCGAACTAAGTATGCAGCAAAAATTACTACTAATGCACTCATTAAATCACACCAAAGGAGGCTTTACTGTCAGGACATACACTGTTGCGGTTAGTTTTGGAAGTCGCTTATTAGTGTTGCTAAAATAAACTGGCAGGATTTCAGGGACCGTGACTTTGCGCTGTATCATTGCTTTCAAGCCGAGCAAACAATTTTTATAATTGACGCTCTCATAATTCAGCCTTTGCACTATAGGCCACTCCGAGCGCAATAAAGCAATAAAAGGATGGGAAAACCAAACACCACTGATACGCAAATGAAAAATACGTACGCTATTATAGCCTACCTATCGGAACTCAAAAGCATGTTTATTTGTAGCTAAGCAGCAGTATTCATATTTTATAAGTAACAATATAAACAATACACTCTTCAGTTTAATGACTATAATATTTATCAA
Source organism: Euclidia mi (assembly GCA_944739405.2). Lineage (NCBI taxonomy): Eukaryota > Metazoa > Arthropoda > Insecta > Lepidoptera > Erebidae > Euclidia > Euclidia mi. The sequence continues at coordinate 25,486,401 of OX123190.2, forward strand.
CGACGTAGATAACGATTGAAGCACTATCACAATTACATTCTGCGAAAAATAAATAGTAAGAAACCAAATAAACAGTTGGGTACTCGACGGTACTTTTAGAATAAGCTTATTAAGTACAATCGCATCTACAGCAGCGTAAGGCCGCTCAAGACGGGCGAACGTGTCTGCGGCGGAATTTCCTCGTTGCATTTACCACTGATGACGCGTACAGCCATTACCTACGAGACCGACGAGCAATTTTATATTTCGGTGCAATATCGTGCTGGTTGTCACGCGGCGTGATAGATTATCTTGTATGGCGATACTTATGTTTCGAGATTAAAAGTCTAGAGTGTCATTCTTTATATCTACCTGGGTAGGATGTATTGGAGATTTTGCAGAATATTGTTGTCTTCGCTATGAGGTTTTTGTATTTTTTTTGTTTTATGTGAGATTCTTAAGGCTTAAAGGTATAAAATTTATACACGAATTATGGTTACAATTCAAAGATCACTTAATTATCATTGGTAAAATTAATAACTGGCTCGTTGGTCTCGCGGCATAAATGTGCGCGTGGAAATACATCCTGTATTGGAGATTTTGCAGAATATTGTTGTCTTCGCTATGAGGTTTTTGTATTTTTTTTGTTTTATGTGAGATTCTTAAGGCTTAAAGGTATAAAATTTATACACGAATTATGGTTACAATTCAAAGATCACTTAATTATCATTGGTAAAATTAATAACTGGCTCGTTGGTCTCGCGGCATAAATGTGCGCGTGGAATTGGGAGGTCTCGGGTTCGATTCCCGGGTCGGGCAAAGTGTTATTGGGTTTTTCCGTTAGGAAATTCTTAGTAACAGGACGGAGTCCCCTATTACGTGGGACCTGAAAATTCATGGCGAAATGTCGGTATAATATTACACCTCTGTCACCCCATCGGGGATACAGGCGTGAGTATATAAAAAAAAATTGCATCTCTGCCTATTCCTTGGGGGTTACATGGCTATAAAAAAATTATGTGCTTCTATTTATAATGATATAGACAAACCAGACCAAACAATATAAAAATACCTGAATATTATAGTAGATACAAGTGTATATCATACCTTTTACATACATACATAGACTCACGCCTGTTTCCCCGAAAGGGTAGGCAGAGGCATATTAAACGCCCATTTTCGCCAGTTGAATACTATGTGACTTATGCCTGAACAAAAAGTTCTCTTGTTAAGGAATAAAGTCCTTTAAACCTATCAATTTCCAGTTATACAGCTTAAATTGATATACCGTCTCTTAAACGTACACGGCACTGCGTTGCCCGATCTGAATTGGCCATAAGGCCATAACTCACTCATTCTCCACGGTCTGTGTTTTATCGAATTTATACGTTTCAAAAATCTAATCGGGTAGTGTTGAACGAAAAATGTCAGAGTAATACAAGTGGTACGTGGCTCCGCCAATATGCTGACGTTGTCACATCGGTACACTTGAAACTCGATTTTCACCGTTTCAGGAGACTGGAGAAATTTATAAGTAGCCACGAACTGGTTTTTACCGACAGTTAGCAGTTTAAGTCAGCTTTGGTAGCGTGTATTTTAATATGAACTATTATGGCACACATTATTGTAGTTTTTATTTGAAGGCAGAGACAAGTTTGAAAAATGTTTAATGCAGTACACGCAATTCATGCGTCATGCGCAATGGGTTTTTGAAGCCCTTGCACGCGGCGGCTGAAATGCATAACTTCGGTATATCGTATCGATGTTTTAGGGACGGCACGATGTTTGTTTCGATCCGAGCACTTTGCTAACATTTGTTTCGCTGTAGGTAACTGTATTTCCTAGTTAATTATCGCTTGCCCCGTGCCTCGGAGAGCACGTTAAGCCGTCGGTCCCGGTTGTCATGAAGATCTTTGACAGTCGTTACAGGGCGTCAGTACCTTCTAAATAAACTGACACTAGTCTAAACCATGGAATATCGCTATCCCTTCGGGTTGCAGAGGTCAGACAGGCAGTCGCTCTGTGGAAAAGCTAATATTCAGCCAAATCCGGTTAGACTAGTAAGCGGACCCCAGATTGAAACTGGGATAACGCTAGGAGGATGATGAGGTAACTGTATTTCCTGTACTTTTGAATTGTAAGTATGCTTTATGTGGCTTAGTACATATGTTTGCTGCTTTTGGAGTAGGTAAAGTCAAAAGTTGATAGACACTTACTTACCAACACTTTAATATTTTCTAGTATATGTACAAACACATACGTGTAACCAAAGGCATGTACCAAACGAAATAGTATATTTTTCAATAATATCAGTAGTATAACGAAAATTCGCAGTGGTAAGTTTCATCGTTTCTTTTACTTTCTTCTTCTTTACGTACGAGTTTGTGGCCAATTCTCTTGTCGCTAAATGCCTCCGATGAATAATTTCTTTTATCAGACAATGAAGTTATGACATATTTGACATGTTAAAGAAAAGGTTAAGTTAAGGTCAGAAAAGATTGCTCTTGGACCTACAGTCGAAAAACGTACAGATGCTAATGCATTGGGAGTTTCTTCCTAATATTGATGTAATATTGAATTTTGATAGATATTATAACCTATATTTCGCAACAACGTTTCATCAGAATTTTTATCCCAGTCCATTGTACAGCAAAGTACTTTTCAACGTCATTTTGTTCGTAGATCAATACCGAAAAACCAGGTACTCGATTTTGGCAAATAGATACAAATTCTCACCATTACTGGCTTATTACGCGAAGAGATAGGAAATACTTGGAGCCGGAAATTTTTCAGGACTTAGGATAGTATATTTATTGGAGAGTAGTACTTTCTTAGTTGTTAACTTAGAAGCTTTTTGTATAGCGATGATATAATAATATTGAAGAAACAGTTGGCATGATATTGCGATCTAGCTGCAGTTTTGTTTTCAGAATCCAGATTATGTAAAGCACGTGAGTTTGACAATAAAATCAAAATGACAAGACTGTTATGTTAGTCTAGTTGTACGTGACTTTAACTGCTAAACCGGAGGTCGGGGGTTCAAATCTCACCTAGTATAAATCTTTGTTTGATAAGAACGATACATTTTTCGATATCTATTTGATCCGTATGCAGACTTTTTTCGTGTAGAACAGACAGGATTTAAGGGAATATAAGTATTCCCAGAGTGACTGCAACATCACATTTAGACCAGTCTTTCAAATTATATTTTTCAGCAAACGTAAAATATGTTAAAATTAACGTCAGCAACGTTTTCACTACCTTTAACATTACCGGATTCTGCGAAAACTCCGTTAGAACAAAATACAAAAATTATTGTCCCAAACTGGAATTTTCTTTAATTAAAATAATTCTAAGTCACAAAACCTTTGGTATCAAGAATGACCAGTATCCAGTTCAAAATTAATGCCAAACAAGTTTAAATTTTGAGATCGTTCTCTTACTGAGTTAAAGAACAAATAGTTTTCTTATTTTATTTTAGTTAAGCTCTGTGTAGCCGAGTTGATTTGTAGCCCATTTTATTTAGAAACTATATTTACTATATTTATTAGTTATATAAATTGAGTTACTTGGTTTTCGCGTTATATAAAATACGATATCTTGATTTGCCAGATCCATTAGTTCAAGATTTCATCGAAGTTTCTTTTTAGGGTTCTGTAAATGGTGCCTTCCATGACGTCACGTATAGTGTAACTTGAATATTGTGATCTATATATTAAAGAACATGAGTAGGTCTAAACTTACAATTTCAATTAATGTGATGTATTTAGGCTGTTAAAATAAATGAATGAGTCATATTTTAATCCATCTCAAAAATGAAACATAATTATAATGAATGTTGAATCACTTTTGATGACGATGATGTTATATCGATCTCCATGTAAAGCTAAAACAATGTTATTTTCTACTCAAGTAAAAACGTATCTTCTTGGGTTTACGCGAATGTTACCAACACATTGAAATCAAACTACAGTTTACAGATTAGGTATATCGATTTGATTTAAAAAAATGCATCGATGCAATAAATAACAGAGGCTAGTAGTAATAAACTAATGTAGTTTCTAGTTCATTCGGCTTAAATGTAATATCTTTAAAAGCGATAAATCTGTAAACCGTAGTTTGATACAAATAATAATTTTTGAAAATAGTTTTTCTCAATTTATATAATATCCCCATAAGTATTCAGCTATCGTAGTTGTGCAGTACTATAAATATCTATTCCGGAAACATGACAGACAATGAAATTGTATTGTGGATAAAAATAAACAGTGTTTCGACGAAATGCTGCGGTGCGACAGACATTTGTAACAACATACGTATACGCATATATATTTGAACAAATAAATTTCGATATATTATGTTTTGTTTTGCCATAAGAAACTTAATTAGAAGCCAGTATATGGTTTATTTTACTATATACATCGATATCATAATACTGAGACGTTTTTAATTGTCTTAGATTTTGATAAAGCTGCTTTGTTATTGTTTAAATAAGGTTCAGATTTCGATTATAGAGCCTTTTCAAAATGAATCTTGATTTAGTAGCTCAAATCTGGGTCATATTATGTACACAAGCAATAAACAAAGTGTTAGCTTCGAATTTCTATGATTGATATGACGAATTAATCGACCTTACTAGGTTTTTGTATTGACAGTAAACAATGTATGATTACAGTGTTCAATGACGTATTAGGCAATCGAATAGTACGCTATGTGTAGGTATTATTTCAAGACAATTTTATTATCATTACATGACTGTGCGCGAGTTATTTATTTATGTCTGTAATAGGTACGTTTCATTTTTACTAAGCACGCAACAAAGCATGATAATTATATTAATCTTTTTTTATTTTCGAATAAATAACGATCATACAACGTTTCTAGTAGACAGTATAATGATAATTGTAAGCATTAACAACAGTCGTGCGAATAACTTTCATAAATTGTTTTGTCAAACCTATTTTCTTGGTAAATCGTATATTTTCTAAGGTTGGAATTTGCTTTAAGGAAGTTGAGTTTCTTTCAATTTTAGAATTGATATATTTTGGATGATAAATTATTTTTAACCAGACTACTTGCAAATGACAAAATAGCCTGTTTTCTAGGAAAAATAAGTGATAAGTAGATTGTATAAGTAACAATTTATGTATGCTTATTAAAAACTTCTAAATGATTAATCAGTCCTACCCGATTAAGTTGTTTACTCGTATACAGCTAATAGATAGTATCATAACCGCCTTACAGCCACAATTTAACCACATTCCCCGCGTGTCAATTACAAACCAGTGCACATAATTAACTAGATCACATATCACGAACAATCAATTCACGCAGACATCTCTCAATGACTTGTTATGGGCGTGCGGAGCTTGGGGCAGACATGGCCCACCGGTGGTCCACACGAGATGTGCGAACGTGCCGCACGGTGATTGCATTTACTCTATGATGCGGGCTTACTGGGCTCCGCTCTAGGGTAGCACTGGTCGTAACGCCCCCCCAGGCGTGCAAAAATTCCCTTGATGGTATCGGTAATAAACGAGTGTCAGTAATAATCAGACTTGTATTATTGGATAACTTGGGTTATTTTTTGCATAAAATGTAATCTTAATATATAAAATCCTTGCGTTACTGACTGACTGACAGACACGCTACAGCCGAAACTATTGGGCGCAGGAAGCTGAAATTTGGCAAGTATGTTCCTTGGGGACCGTAGGGGTGCACTAAGAAGGGATTTCCCGAAATTCCCACGGGATCGGCCAAAACGGGTAAATTAAAAAAAAAATGCAGGCGTAGCTGCTGGCGTCCTCTAGTGTATTATAAGAAAAGACAAAGACATTCATTACTGAAACTGTGTGCATACATAGGTGTTTACATAATATATATATATAGTTTCAACAGCCTAACCAATCGAGCATTGTAATATTATTCTTATTATTAATTACATACTACTACTACTTAAGACTAACATTTATTTTGGAAATATTCATACATATCATAAAAAGCTTTTTTAATTAACCAACGTCTTAAGGCCCCTTTAAACAATTGTCCTTCTAGTTTCTTAATATCTACGGGCAAGTGGTTAAAACCTCGGATTGCAGTTACATAAGTGCTTTTGTAATATATATCATTGTTTATCATTGGTAAGTTTAGTTGTATTTATATTTATTTTGCACCTTAGGCTTAGAAGTGCACTTAAGATTAAAGACTTGGATATTATTTTTAACAAATAAACATAATTCTAGTATGTAAATACCGGTAAGTGTAAGGGATCCCTTTTCAATAAAGACAGATCTAAGAGAGTCCATACTTTGCATATTATAGATAATGCGGAGACACTTTTTTTGTAGAACAAATGTAGATTGTACATCACATGAGTTGCCCCAGTATATCACTCCGTAGGTTAACAATGGATATACATAACCAAAATAGGCTAATTTTGCAGTATTGACAGAAGTTGTTTCGACGAGTCTATACTTGTCGAAACAACTGCTGTTAAGGGTATAACTGTATTTCGATAACCTTTTGTTTATTTTTTTTATGTGATGTTTCCAATGTAAGTGATGGTCTATTGTAACTCCAAGGATATCTATTTGCTTTACCTCTTCTATAAATGTATCCGATTCACGTATATTTAACGATGATGGCTTATTCTTATAATTCCGACATTGCATCAATTTTGTTTTTGTCAAATTTACTTTTAAGTTTATTGATTTTAGCCAGCTAGTAACGCAATTTAATGTATTATTTATTTCAGTTTCATATTCAGTGTCATTTAAGTTATCATTACATATAAAGATTGTAGCATCATCTGCATACATAATGCACAGAGTTAGGCAGGTTATTTACGTAAATTAAAAATAATAATGAGCCCAATATGCTGCCTTGTGGAACACCTAGAAATATCTTTTCGAACCTTGATTGAATAGGCACTAATGTTTTAGTGGTCCTATCGAAAGTTTCGATGACAGTGGCTTGCTTCCTATTTTCTAGATATGATTTTATTAAAGGGTTTTAATATATTTTGGGCATGATAATACAAAGAACGTATAGAGAAACTCAAAGTTCGTATTAACTACAATGACATGTCATGACTAGAGTTTTAAATTAACTGAAAGAAAATCCAAAATCTTCCATATTTTTTTTATTTTCAACTAATATCATCACAAAGATACAAAACAACATTCCCTGCCGTTGTTGAAGTAATGATTGTCTGTTGACATTGCAAGCATGTTTGAGTTATAACGATCATTTATTAAATATGTAAATCGTAAGTTATGAGCGTCTTGTACCTACGTGATAATTATCATGAAAATTTACTGATTACTTAAACCGTTGCGTATGTTTTTTTATTTTATACTGAGAAGCTACTATTGCGTGTGCGTGTTTCTTAAATATTCAACGTTTATTCCAAAAGTGAGAAAAGAGAAAATATACTAACGTAATCGCTTTTACGTAAAACTCTTTTCTCATTACTGAAAACAGCTACTACTACAGAACGATATGACACAAAATGGATTTCTTTTATTGCCCATCTCATGGTAGACCATTCAGCTGGATAGCACAGATTAGGGTCAAAGAACAAAAAACTAAATTAAGGAAAGATTGGCTGAGATAAGTCTTAAAGTAAATTATAATAATTACCACGTTCCCCTGAGCTTTGATGCCATTAGGTATAACCTAATGTTAGTTATAGGTTAATTAGTTTTCTAATACTTTCACGTTAAATGAGGCCGAAAATTTTGGTACTAATTATTTTCGCGGAAGCCTCGATGTTTCTGGCATATTAAAGCGGAATGAGTGTTATCGAAAAACAGTTCAGCCGTATTGCTTCTGCGGGCAACATATTAAAGTACACCTTCGCTGGGGATAAAAATGTATTAAATACAACCACCTCGCGAAAACCTTCTTGGATATTTTTTCTTTATTTAGAAAAGAAAAACATTTTTGTGATACATTTTGCTTTGCCCTTCAAAATCAAAATCTTTTATTCAAAATTGGCTGGTAAACAGCTCTTTCTGAACGTTAAATTTTACAATAGACAGTCCCCCAAAAAGCCCAACCCTTCACTGCTTCCTATGTGTTTTCGCTAGGAAGAAGAAGCAGCCCAACAAACTCCCCAGCAACACAGTACTGTCTGCATAGTTAAATATGAAGTTATACATTATATTAATAAAAATAATAATATCACAATTTTCATTTAACACGATAGCTATCACACAACCTTCACTTGTTTCATACCTGGTATTCAAGTTTAGTTACAAAATGTGTTTCTTTTATTGTAAAGTTAAATTCGGGGTAACTCAAAACTCCTTCAACGTTCGATAGTCATTTTCGTTTTAATTCTGTTCATAGGGACTAATAAGAAATATAATCGCAAGAAGTATTTAAAACATTTCTGTAAACAGTAATTTTAGAGTTCCGTAGTCAAAAATGGCTAAACACGGAATCCTTATAGACGCGTTATGTCTGTCAGTTTATCCGTTTGTCACAAGCACTTTATGCCGAAGCTATTCAGTTTACACATTTGAAAATTGGTAAGTATATGTATTCTGTGAACTGCTTTACGACGTTATAGAAAATAAAAAATATATTGAATATTAAGGGGGGCTTCATACATGGAACTGATGTGGAAAATGGGTCGTTAAAAATTACTTTGACGTTCCTAAAACCATTGTTTCTCAAAGTCAATCGCTTGAAAGATATACGGTTCCAAAGTGGTAAAATGGGTGTGTATGTCCCTCTAACTTTTAAAATAAGAGAGTGACAAATCTAAAAAAAAAAAATTTTCTGTAGATTGTTATAAAAACTTCCAACGAAAATTTTTTCGAACAATATGTAGTCAGCAGTTTTTGAAATAAAGTACATCTCAAAAATCACAAATAAAGCTTTGTCGTTTATACAAATGTAAGGTTAAGTGAATTTACGCAATCATTTTGCGCTATTGTATATATTTTTAAAAGGGCAACTGTGTTGTTAGATTTACTCGTCAAATCATTTTAATATATTCTTCAATTATTATAATGGCTACACTACAATTTTTTGGCGGGAACGTTTTTAACGCGCGGGACAGCGGGGAGCATTCTTGGATACACTTTTTGGGGGTTGAGCGGGAAAAAGTCGGGTGGTTCGAAAAGTATTTTACGGCACCGGATTATGTCGCATGATTGTTACAATTAGCCATTGAGTTGTGTGGTTAGCAAGAATAAAAACGATTGCTAAAAGTACCTGACGCCTTTCATTACTGAGATATCCTACATCTCAGAATTGGTATACGAAACCAAAAGTAAGTAAGTATTGTTATGCCATCTATCGGTGAATGGGGGTACTAGAGGAGATTGAATGTATCGGTGGTTTAAAGGTAATTCATCTACTCTGTACTAGATGGCGTTGCTGTATCGAGTATCGACTGTTCGCGATTATTCGACAGTTTTGTGGAAGTGTCTAGAATGCGCTAGTGATGTTATCCGGCCAGTATAAATAGAGCGCGAGCGAACGGACCGGACATAGTTTCAATTGAATATCGGAGCGATAATCATCAAGCGAAGGAAGTAAGTCGGAAGTGTTTAGTGGTGTTTCTAGTGGTGTGAATAGTGAGTTTTATTAGTGCTGAGAATTAAGTGTAAAAATTAAGTGTTATTGTGTTAGTGAATAAAGTGCAGTTTTTCTGGCATAGTGTATTTAATTTATCACCGAACCCCAGCTCGTAACAAATTGGTATCAGAAGAAAGGGATAAATTATGCCGGTTATGCCGAAAGAAGAAACTGAAGGAGTGCGCACCAGGAACCAGCGTCAGCAAGACCTGGACCAGAGACGCTTCGGAGACGTTCCTACTCCATCGTCTGGTGGACCAGGGGACTTCGCGGCTGCAGTGGAGCCTGCAAGCGCCTCACACTCCATGACGGTGCCCGACATCGCGGCTCTGATGGCGTTCATGCAGGTGCAGGCCCACCGTCAGGAGGAGCAGGCTCGCCGTCAGGAGGAGCAGGCTCGCCTTCAAGAGGAGCACGCGTGCCGCCTGGAGGAACAATTACTGCGCGACAAGGAGGAGCAGGCCCGCCGTCTCGAGGAACAGCTGGTGGTGATGAAGGACCTCAGCGCCGCTGTAGGGAAGGACCTGAAGGTGGTAAAGGAGGAGCTCCAGCAGCACGAGGCTCGTATCAGCGACGTGGAGAAGATCGTACACGACCAGCTTGAGACTCGCGTCGCCTCTATGGAGAAGCGTGTACACGACCACCACGAGACCTGTGTTGCTGAAGTGGAGAAGAAGTTGCGTGGGCTCAAAGTGGCACCAGCGGCTGGAGTGCCCTCACCTCGTGGATTTAAGGTTCCACCATTTGTTGGCTCGTCATCATGGTCTGCATACAAGATCCAGTTTGAGGCTGAGATGCGATCGAATGGGTGGACCAAAGATCAGGCCTTAACCGCCCTAACCTTGGGCCTTCGCGACCAGGCCTTGACAGTGTTGGAGGCACTTGGACAAGACGTCACCTACGAGAAGCTTCTGGAGGCGCTGGAGGCGAGGTACGGAGACGCGCATCTCGAACATGTGTATCGTGCTCAGCTGAAGGACAGGACGCAACGCACCGGAGAAACTCTGCAGCAGTGGGCTCTAGAGGTGGAAAAGCTGGTCAGGAAGGCATACCAGTCGCCTCCTGCGCTTATTGACGGGAACCTCGTACAGGCGTTTACGGATGGGATCCGGGACCTGGAGGTAAGAGTAGCAGTGAGGCTTGGGCACTTCAAGGACCTCAAGGACGCCTTAGCTCAAGGACGCTCTGGAGGTGGCAGCAGTGCGACGCGACGACCGAGGTCACCGCATCAGGGAAGTTGTGTCGTCACCTTGGTGCTACAACTGCGGAGAAAGAGGCCATATCCGCTTGAGCTGCCCAAAGCGTAGGCAGCCTGGTGACACCATGTCTCCACCAAAGGGGTCGCCTGATGTGCCTGCCAGGCAGCGAGAGCAGGGAAACGAGTAGAAGCCAGGACTGCGGAGCGGGTGCTGGCTGGTAATGGAAGAGCCCCAAGTATCTCAATCTCGCAATCATGCGACGGGAACAGCCTGATCATCGAAGGCGAAATTCACAGAACACCATGCAAGCTGACATTGGACACGGGTGCTTCTCGCACAGTCATCGGTTTCCATCTGGCAAGACGGGTTCTTCGGGGCTGCTTCAGGAACAATGAATGTGTGAATCTGAGAACAGCTACCGGTCAGCACATAACCGTCCGAGGTGAAATGGAGGTGGATCTGAAGCTAGGCAACCAAGTTTACCGTCACAAAGTCGATATAGTGGACGACTGCATCCTGGGCCTAGACTTCATGCGGAAGTATCGCTGCGAGATCGATGTTAACCAGGGAGTGTTGAAGTGTGGCCCGGAAGAAGTCTTCATGGAAGGTGCAACTTCAAGAAAAGTGTACTGCCTGAAGAATGTCATTCTTCACCCGCGGTCGGAAACGGTTGTACCAGTTTGTCTACCAGGGAATTCTGGTCGAGAGAACCGCTGCGTACTAATCGAAGGCCTAGAGAAAGAGGCCTCGTGGAAGATTGCACGAACCTTGGTAAGGGGTACCAAAGTTTCATCAGTACGCGCACTGAATGCAAGTGACAAGGAAGTGTCGCTCAAGAAAGGGACGGAATTGGGCACCTATGATGGAGCGGCTTGGATGCGTAGATGTCAAGAGCAACCTACCAGCGCCAAGGTTCAGGGTGCACGATTCGACGTGTCTTCACTTTTGGAGGACTGCCAAAGTACCCTGTCAGAAGAAAAGAAGACCAAGGCTAAGAAGACGTTAAACCGGTTCGCCGATATTTTCTCGACCAGTGATGCCGACATAGGGAAGACAGCACTAGTCCAGCACAAAATAAACACGGGAAGTGAAGCACCGATTTGCCAGCGACCAAGACGTGTGCCAGTGGCACGGGAACGTGAAATGGAAGCTATGATCGACGGTATGGTGAAAGAAGGCGTTATCGAGCCTTCGTCCAGCCCGTGGTGCTCTCCGGTGGTGTTAGTTAAGAAGACGGATGACAACATGCGCTTCTGTGTAGACTACCGCCGATTAAATGACATCACGAAGAAGGACAGCTACCCACTGCCAAAGATCGATGACACACTGGATACGCTGACGGGGATGAAGTGGTTTTCTATATTAGATCTAAAAAGTGGCTACTGGCAGGTGGAAATAGATCCTCGAGACAAAGAGAAGACGGCATTCTCCACAGGCAAAGGATTGTGACAATTTAACGTCATGCCCTTTGGATTGTGCAACGCTCCGGCTACTTTTGAGAGACTGATGGCGCGAGTGCTTATGGGACTGATTGGAGACGCCTGCCTGGTCTACTTGGATGACATCATCATCATGGGGCGCACCTTCCAGGATCACCTTCGAAACTTGGAGCAAGTGCTGTCAAAGATACGAGGAGCTAATTTGAAGTTGAGTCCGAAGAAATGAGCGTTATTCAGACGGCAAGTGAACTTTCTAGGACATGTGGTCTCGGAGAACGGTATTCAAACTGACCCGGATAAGATCATTGCCGTGAAGGAATGGCCAGTTCCAGAGAACAAAACGCAGGTCAGAGCATTCCTCGGATTATGCTCCTACTACCGACGGTTTGTGAAGAACTTTGCAGACATTGCTCGACCTCTTCATAAGCTCACCGAAGACAGAGTACAGTTCTGTTGGAATGAGAGCTGTGACGTTGCATTCCAGAAGCTCAAGGAACATCTGTGCACTGCGCCTATCCTAGGCTACCCTGACAATGAGCATGAATTCATAGTTGACACAGATGCCAGTAACACCGGAATTGGCGGCGTGCTGTCACAGAGGAAGGGTGATCAGGAAGTTGTTATAGCATAATTCAGCAAGGCCTTATTCAAACCCGAAAGAAACTACTGCACCACCCGGCGGGAACTTTTGGCTGTAGTAAAGACATTGCAGCATTTCAACAAATATTTGTTTGGGCGTAAATTCCACCTGCGAACCGACCACGCTGCGCTGAAATGGCTACTTCAATTTAAGGACCCAGAAGGACAAGTAGCCAGATGGATTGAACTACTGCAAGAGTTTGATTTTGTAATACAACATCGCAGCGGCGAGTCCCATGGTAACGCAGATGCCCTGTCGCGTAGGCCGTGTCCGACCAGTGCAAGCACTGTAGCCGACAGGAAGCAAAGCAGGCAGCGCTAGTGAGGATGTTAAAGACGGATCTAAGCGACGAATGGAGAGAAGCTTTGCAGAGTGCTCAGCAAGATGACAAGGATGTACAGCCGATTCTTAAATGGAAGAAATCAGACGCGCCTAGGCCCAAATGGAGTGATATCACAGCAATGAGCCCCATCACCAAGAGTTATTGGGCACAGTGGGAAAGCTTGGTCGTCCAGGATGGAGTTCTGTGCCGCAAATGGGAAAACGCTCGCGGTAACCAGTGCCATTTGCAAATGGTAGTGCCCAAAACTAAGGTGCCGGAAATCTTGCAGCTCTATCACAATGGTGCTTCGGGAGGTCACATGGGAGTTAAGAAGACCCTTACTAAGATCCGGGAGCGGTTTTATTGGCTCCACTGTTGGGATGACGTCGAGGATTGGTACCGCAAATGCACAAGTTGTGCGGCTGTCAAGGGGCCACATACTCGAAGCAGAGGTACATTAAAGGTGTACAATGTGGGAGCCCCATGGGAGCGCATAGCCTTGGATGTCGCTGAGCCGTTTCCCGAGAGCCAGGATGGAAACAAATACTTCTTGGTTGTGATGGATTACTTTACAAAGTGGCCTGAAGTGTTTGCAATCCCAAATCAAGAAGCTACCACAGTTGCCGACAAGCTGGTGCATGAAGTCTTTTGTCGATTCAGGGTACCCTTGGAAATCCACAGTGATCAAGGCCGGAACTTCGAATCCGAGGTGTTCAAGGAGACTTGTCGCGTGATGGGTGCACATAAAACCAGGACCACGGCTTATCATCATGGCATGGTTGAACGGTTTAACCAATCACTGGAAAGGTACCTGGCAAAGGTCGTGGAGAGCAAACAAAGAGATTGGGACAAGCACATCCAACCATTTCTCCTGTCATATCGCAGTGCGGTCCACGAAACTACAGGAGTAATACCAGCTTTTGCCAATTTCGGTAGAGAACTACGTTTACCTGCAGACTTTATCACCGGTATTCCACCAGAATCTCCACGCAATATAACGGATTACGCGACCGAGCTACGCAACAAGATGAACGACGTATACGAGCACATCAGGGAGTCAGGACAACAGATGTCTGAGAAGATGAAGACTCGCTACGACCGGAAGGCGAACAACAAAGGCTTTGATGAGGGATCATTAGTGTGGCTTCATAACCCAGTACGAAGCAAAGGAAAATCGCCTAAGTTACAAGCCAGATGAGACGGGCCATATCGCATAATTACCAGGATGAACGACGTCACCTATCGAATCCAGAAGGGGTCGCGAGGTGCACCGAAGATAGTTCATGTGGACCGGTTAGCTCGTTACTATGGGTCCAACGATGTTCGAGACGAACACGTTTAAGAGGGGGGGCAGTGTTACGCCCTCTATCGGTGAATGTGGGTACTAGAGGAAATTGAATGTATCGGTGGTTTAAAGGTAATTCATCTACTCTGTACTAGATGGCGTTGCTGTATCGAGTATCGACTGTTCGCGATTATTCGACAGTTTTGTGGAAGTATCTAGAATGCGCTAGTGATGTTATCCGGCCAGTATAAATAGAGCGCGAGCGAACGGACCGGACATAGTTTCAATGGAATATCGGAGCGATAATCATCAAGCGAAGGAAGTAAGTCGGAAGTGTTTAGTGGTGTTTCTAGTGGTGTGAATAGTGAGTTTTATTAGTGCTGAGAATTAAGTGTAAAAATTAAGTGTTATTGTGTTAGTGAATAAAGTGCAGTTTTTCTGGCATAGTGTATATAATTTATCACCGAACCCCAGCTCGTAACAGTATCTACACGCCTACGAACATTTTTGTCTATGTGTTATTCACAGTTGTTTCAAGTTTTTAACCAGTTGTTGCTCCATAATTTGCTTGTATAAAATGTTCCCACATTTGCTTGAAGATTTGGATACTTAGTAAATTTCTTTGTCTGTGTGCTGTGCAGTAAATTAAAAAAAACAGAAATACATTTTGTTTTGTTCCTTCATTTACGAGTTCCTTTCACATTAGTTTTTTTTTACATCATCATGCGGGTGTGGGGTTTCTAAAAAGAGTTCAAAAATCTTGTTGTTTTTGTACTACGACGCACCGTTTTCGAGATAAAGACACCTTATCAGTTTCTATTTTTATCTCAATAAATATTTATAATATTTGTGTATGTATTAAACTGTCACTACCGTTTTGAAATTTTACGGCGAGTTTTAGATCATGAATCAAGATGTGAGTATCGGACAGCGCCTGGAAACTCCTTCAGCGGAGTCGCTCGCGCTCACGACGCCGCCGTGCTCGTACTCGTAGCCACAGTCGTCGCTTGCTTGAACGTGAGCAAATATTGAGGAACAACCAACAGCGTGTACGCTTGATGGGGCTAGAGCTACGTGAGTGGAAAGAGGGTCTGCGCCGCCGTCGCAGCGAGCAACACCATGTGAAGGATGCAGAAGCGAGACATGTCAGCCGCAGCCATGGCCGCGGCCGCAGCTGCAGCCGTAGCCGCAGCCGCAGCCGTAGCCACAGCTGGAGCCGGAGCCGCAACCACAGCTGGAGCCGCAGCCGGTTGCCGAATCTGGACATTGGAGGTGAAAGCGGAATTCGCGAGAAAAGGTCACATGGCCCTTCTTTTTCCACTAAAGATATAGTTAAAATATTACAATGTGTAAAGGAGATCTTGCCATCTCAGAGACAAAACCAAAGCGCTCAAGTTATAAGCAGAGGTTTCGATAGCAAAAATATTATTCCAGAATTTAATCCTTCTGAGAAAAATCAACGAATAGATATCTGACTTAAAAGGTAAACGAGTGTACGAAGGTTTACGGCTGGGATGAAAAGACTGTTATCCACTTTGCAATGTAGAAATTAACGGGGTTAGCGAAGACTTGGTACGAAAGTCTTAATTCTATTTTATATACATGAGAATAATGGCAGATTAAACTCATTAATGCTTTCCCCAGTGAGCAAAATTATGGACAGATTCTAGTGGACATGTTAAAACCCAAAAGCAAACCAAACGAACCAATTGAAAATTACTTTTATGAGAAAGTCGCGCTCCTCAACCAGTGTGAAATTAGTAATAGGCGGGCTGTTGATTGCATAATACACGGTATCAGCGATCGCACAATGAGATCCAGTGCACTAGCGCTGCGGTGTGACGATCCTGACCAATTGTTAAAATTTCTACTTAGTAACAATAAAGAGCCTAATATTGTATTACCTTCAAATAAGGATAGGAGTACTAGTTCAGCAGATGATAAATCGAACAGTAGGCCGAAGGCTAAAGTCAATCTCGCCTTGTATTGTTATAATTGCAAGGAGAAAGGTCATCCTTATTCAAAATGTCCTAAGCCTATAATCAAGTGTAGTTATTGCAATAAAGTAGGACATAAATTGGAGCTATGTCGTATGAAACAGGACACAGGGTCAACGAATCTAATGTATCGGCAAAAACTATGCGCATTTCCAGCTGCAAACCATGTAATAAATTCATGAAAGAAGTGAACGTAGAAGGAATGCCGCTGGATGCTTTCGTTGACCTTGGCAGTGAAGTAACTCTTATTAGACAGTCCAGTTTTTCTAAACTTGGTCTTAGTCATGATCATGTGCCGTTGCCAATGACTGGCTTTGGAAACAACCTCATACACTCTCTGGGTTCAGTTAAGCTAAGATTAACAGTAGATGGTAGGTGCTGATGTCTCGTGTAGAGTCGTAAAGGATCATTTGTTAGAGAAGGCTATGCTTATCGGTCAGAATTACTCCGAGCAATCCCATATTGTTATTTATAAGGATGTGAACAAATTACAGTTTCTGCATGTCGGTGAGGAAATGTCTGATCCTGAGTTAGATGAGACAGATGACAGATTGGAACGGTGTTGGCTTATAGTAAGTTACATGGTACTGCTAGTGTTAGGGTTGGAACAGAAACTTCTTTTTTTGGCAAAATATTAGTGGACACGAAGATTGTAGGGAAACCGGGTGAGCAGTTTGTGATTTGTGGTGGTATTTACTAGGTAACGAACGCGTCATTCTTCATAAACATAACTCCTTGCTTAGCGGCCTGCTATCTTCATCAAAATTTAGTGCTGTCTAGGGCTGAAAAGGTAGAGAAGGTTTATAGGTTAGCGGATTCCAGCGCCTCCCCAGGCATAGCTTTACAATCTAAAATCGTTTCGGTAAGACGGATAGATGAGAATCAGGTCAACATAGGCAGGGCAGTCTCTGCGGATGATAAGTCTAAACTCTTGGATTTACTTCGACGTCACGAGGAGTGTTTTGCATATGACTTAGGAGAGTTAGGTTGTACAAACGGCACGGAAATGAAAATAGAATTAAATAGCGGGCGTCCCCTAGTCTATAGACCCTACCGCCTGTCTCATCATAAACGAGAGAAAGTCCGAGTTATGGTAGAAGAGACATCTCTTCTGCAACATTTTAAGCAGGTATAATTAGGGAGTCTACTTCCAGCTATGCCAGCCCCATCATCCTCGTGCGAAAGAAAAATGGCAATATACGAATGTGTGTTGATTATAGACTCCTAAACTCAATCACGGTTAAGGAGCGATACCCAATTCCTAGAATCGCTCGTTGGTAGATGGCATTTCAGAAGTTCGACTGCTCCATCGAGTATAGGTCTGGAACGAAAATGCGCCACGTTGATGCTCTTTCCAAGAATCCCATTGATGAAGCGGGCACTCTCGAACCTGTACAGTATCCTGCAGTGATGGCTATATCTGATGACGACTGGTTGCTTACCCTCCAATTGGGAGATTCCGAGTTGTGTAGAATCCGTAATATCGTTAGCAGCGATCTAGACTCGAAGGGCTTAGAGTATATCAGAGAAAATTATGTCCTTAAAAATAATAGGTTGTTTAGGTGTACCGGAGGTGACAGGGAATGCTTGAGGTGGGTGGTTCCAAAGGATACAAGGTGGCTGTTTTGCAAGATGAACCACGATGACATAAGGCATGTAGGTTTCGAGAAAACCTTAGATCGCATTAAAAATAACTATTGGTTTGCGAAAATGACGCGATTTGTCAAGAAATACGTTGCCGCTTGTATTGAGTGCGCATATGCGAAAAGAAATGCAATTTGTTGTGGGTAGTTAGACCAAATAGTACAAACATTTTTTGCTCCTTATTTTAATTTAATTAAAAATAGTAAATAGTATATTTTTAGTAATTAAATGTGTTTATATTTATGCTAGTATAAATACCTACCAGTTCAGTGTTAATTTCTGCCACACATTCCAATATAGAACATTGCACAATTATATCATTGTCATGGACGCAGTTGAGGACATAAAAACTTCATTTTCCAACACTATGGCTAGCATTCAGGAGCGAATGGCCAACTTTGAGGCAGAACTGCAGAAAAGTGCCAAACACCCAAACAGTGCACCCAGCTTAACAGGTCTCGCAGCTGAATTTTCATTGTTCCGGACATTTGTTATGGAGACTATAGGAGCATTCCAACGTCAGATGCAGCTGCTGGCGCGCGGAGTTGACAACATCGAGATGCGCAGTCGACGGAAAATGCTCTTATTCCACGGTGTCACTGAACATACTAATAAAGATCTCGTTCAGTCAGTTATGGGCGTCATGAAAGATCTCCATCTAACAGATGTGATTAAAGACGACATCAAGCGCTCTCACAGGATGGGTCGGCCGTCAGGTGCTCACAAGCCTAGACCCATTCTTGTGAAATTCAAGATAACTGCAGTTCGTGATAAAGTTTGGTTCTCCAAAACCAAACTAAAAGGAAGCGGCATAACTCTCTCCGAATTTTTAACCAAGGCACGATGTTTTCATGGCGGCAAGGCACCAATTCGGTATCACGAAATGTTGGACTCGAGAGGGTTATATCTTTGTGGTAGACTCTGATGGAACACAGCATAAAGTTTCTTCAGTCGGTGAATTCAGCCGCATTAAGACGGCCACACATAAGACGTCGGTCGCTGAGAAACCCGCGGCCCAGAAGGCGAAACGTGCAGCGGCCACGAAGAAATAATATAGCTTAAAATCACAGGTAGTAGTTGCAGCATCCGCGGTTTGTTTACTTTGTTTGTATTTATGTACTTTATTTACACTTTTACCCTATCTTTATGGTTCTAAAACTATGTTATACCTCCTTCTTCGTTACTTTAATTCCTATTTGCTTACTATCGACTTTTGTAGTTTATTAATAAATTTATACCTCCTATTTACTCAAAAATAATTATCATTTCATTCACTTGTGAATTGTACTTGACAACTGACGATTGTCAATCTCAAAATTACGTTTCATTCCTTCTATTTGGCATCGTTCAGAAAAGGAGCCGAGATTATTATTTGAACCTATAGATATTTTACTAATTTTTTTCTATCTCATTTTCTTCTAGTTCATATTTATACAAGTATATTATTAAAACAACTATTGGTATATATTTATTCAATCCCTTTGTTAATTTACCATTTATTCTTAATAATAACATTCTATATTGCCCGGATGCTTCAATTTGTAAATTGTTTTGTGCGATGTTGCCATGATAGGTTTACTGTTTTATTATTAAATTTTAGCTGTCGACTCATTATGTGTACATGTATGTATTCGTTTTTTCTGTAAGTCTTAACCTTAGACTATATATTATGTTACTTTATGGTCTTAACACTCAACTGGCAGGTGGATAAGTTTTTTTTTTGCTTTTTAGTATCGTTTACATACTTATATATATTTTTCTTTTTTAAATATATTTATCTGTATTATATTTTATTATATATATATTTATTTTATCATTTATTATATATTATTGTTTAAGTTATGTCAGATATGTATCAATGTAGTGATAATGACAGCTTTTTTTTGCAAGTAGTCTTAATAACAGCTTTTCAAGCATTTGACTCCCTCCAATGCAAGTTTGCCGATATACCCAGTAACTTGAATGTTGTCCATATTAATGCTCAGAGTATTCCGGCCCATTTCCAGGATATGCTGACAACTTTTGACTGTAAGAATATTCATGCCATTCTTGTTTCCGAATCGTGGTTAAAACCATGCCTGTCCTCTGTTTCTTACTCTCTTCCATCTTTCCGCCTTATAAGAAATACCGGGAGTGGGGATGTAGGTGTTGCCATTTATCTCCGGGACCACATTCCTTTTAACATTGTTTCCATGTCATCACAACCACCGCCACTCAATGCCGGCGAGCATCTCTTCCTCGAATTAGATTTGGCTTATACCAAGGTTTTACTTGGTGTGTTTTATTCACCGAACTGTCGTGTCAATTACTTCTCTTCTTTTGAACGTATCTTAGAAAATCTAGCTCCTTCTTACAGTCATACCATAGTCATGGGCGATTTCAACACATGTTTATTAAAAAGGATTCACGCTCATCATCTTTGTGTAGTATTGTTGAATCCTGCAATCTTTCTATTCTCCCTCTAAATGCTATACATAATCTTCCAAACTCTACTCCTTCTCTTCTTGATCTGATTTTTGTTTCCTCACCCTCTCTTACTGCCAAGTATGGTCAGCTTCCAGCTGATGCTTTCTCTTACCATGACTTGATTTTTCTTTCCTATAAACTTCGTCTTCCTAAGACAAAAATTAAAATTCATTTTCATTTCATTTTCATTTATTTATTTATTCAAACAATTTACATTGTGTTGAACATTAGGTAGGTACTTACATAAAAAAGTGACAGTAAATAATTCACAAGCAAAACAAGTACATTTTAAAGCTAAAATAAAATAATCAATCCAATCAATTAAAAAAATGTCTACAAATTATTATTAAAATAAATGTCAAAGTAATGTCAAATTATAATGCCAAATGGAACGTTACGTCAGATGGTAAGCCAAGTCATACAATAGGTAGTCTAAGTCAAAATCAATTTCCTCATCCTCTTAGCGTTATCCCAGTTTCAATCTGGGGTCCGCTTTCTAGTCTAACCGGATTTGGCTGAATATTAGCTTTTCCACGGAGCGACTGCCTGTCTGACCTCCGCAACCCGAAGGGATAGAGATATTCCATGGTTTAGACTAGTGTCAGTTTATTAGAAGGATCTGACGCCCTGTAACGATTGTCAAAGATCTTCATGACAACCGGGACCGACGGCTTAACGTGCTCTCCGAGGCACGGGACAAGCGATAATTAACAATTTAATACGCACATAACTCCGAAAAGTCATTGGTGCGCGCCGTGGATTCGAACCCGATACCCTCTGCATGGCAGTCTGTGGGTATCTCCACTAGGCTATCGCTGCCTTCAAAAAGTCAAAATCAATTTAATAATTAATATAGTTTATTACGGGTTATTATTTATTTTAAGTAAATTAGTTATTTTTTATCATTTAACGTAAAAGCCGATACTAAGTAGAAACATTTTTCTAACAAGAAGGATTTTAATTTATTTTTTAATAAATGAGGGCTGTAAATTAATAATTTCAGATTTGTTGGTAGCCTATTAAATAATCCCACTGCTTGATACTCGGAGCAATGCTTAACTATTTGTATATTTGGTGATATCTTGTGTTTAAGCTCCTTCCTTCTTGTACTTTCTCGTATCTTACGTTCCTCTTGTGATTCATATTGATGAATGTACTTAGCAAAGTGCGTTAGTATAACTAAAATATATAAACTTGGTACGGTTAATATTTGTAATTCTTTAAAATGGTCTCTGCATGAGTCTCTTTGTGAGATTCTTACAATAGTCCTTTTAGCACGTTTCTGTAAGACAAACGCCTTCTGAAAGTTATAATTGTAGCTGTTACCCCAAAGCATGATACTATATCTTAATCTAGATTCCACCAATGCATAATATATAGCCTTTGGTTGCTTAAGACCCAAAATATATCTCAGGCTCCGGAGTGCATAGCATGCTGATAAAATGGAAGAGTCAATTGCGGCTAGCTCATGTTTCCAATTTAAACTAACGTCTATGATAATCCCCAAGAACTTCGCTGTGTCAACTAATTCAATCTTGTCCCCTTTGATATGTACATCTAAATCGTCAGTAATGCGAATTGTAGCCTTGAATAAAATTATGTTAGTCTTACTGGTGTTTAGTGAAAGGCTATTGGCTGAAAACCAGTCGCAGAGATTTTCGAGGCATTGATTTATAGTTTTGCTCAATTCTTCTAAGTCATTTGCCCCAATTATTATATTTGTATCATCTGCAAAGACAACGAGTTTTACATCGGGCTGAGCGTTATGCATTCATTCAGGTCATTTGTTAATAAAATAAATAGTATTGGTCCTAAAATTGAGCCTTGGGGAACACCACGTTGAATATTTGTAATCCTAGACATGTAAACAACTTCGTGATTAGGTTTATTAATGCTTTTTATTTCAAAAAACATTCGTCTATTGTTTAGGTAGGACTTTATAAGTAGTAAAGCTTTGCCTCTGACACCATAATATTCAAGATTTGTAAGTAGTAAATCATACTCTATCGTATCAAAAGCACAGCTAAGGTCGATTGATAAGCCAGCCACTTTCAATTTGTTATTTATTTTATTAATTATGTCATTAATGAGAGTGTTTATTGCATCTGAGCAACCTACACCTTTCTGGTATCCAAATTGTCTTAAATTAATTATTTTGTTCATATTTAAATGATCATCAGTCTATGATGTCCATGCACCGGTACGCGCAATCAGAGTTCGTCAATTTCCCTCACCTTGGTTAACTAATGAAATTAAGGATTTACTGTCGTAGAAAGCTATGTCTAAAACGAAATTTAAATGTCGTGCAACTTCTAGAAATTGGGAAAACTACAATACGATTAGAAATCACTGTCAAAAGGTGTGTAGGCAAGCACAACGCCAATACATCCATAACTCTGTTGAGAATGAAGATCCAGCTAAAGTCTGGAAATTTCTAGAAACTTTGGGAGTTGGTAAATCTACACAAAATTTAATTTCTGATAAATTAGATATTGATTCTCTAAATTACCATTTCACTGCTTCGTCTAAATTTGATAAGACTACTAAAGCTAATACTTTGCATGATCTTTCAGCACTTCCAACCCCAAACTATCCATCCTTCGTTTTAATCAACTATCTGAGTGTGATGTTAAAAGAGCCGTATTATCAATTGCCTCGAATGCTGTCGGTAATGATTGTGTCAGTCGAAAAATGATCCTTCCCATCCTTGATGAAATCCTTCCCATCTTATGTCATATTTTGAATTTTTCCTTAACCCAAGGAGTCTTCCCCACTTTATGGAAAGACGCCCACATTATTCCATTACCCAAAAAACCAAATCCTTCATCATTTTCCGAGTATCGTCTAATCCCCGTGCTACCATTCCTCGGGAAAGTACTCGAGCGCCTCGTCCATATCCAACTTACAACGTTCCTTAATAAGAACCTTCTCTTTAATCCGCTCCAATCTGGTTTCCGTCCTGGTCACAGCACGGTCACGGCACTGATCAACATTACCGACGACATCAGGCTGGGTATGGAAAATGGTAAAGTAACTACACTGTGCTTACTTGATTTCAGTAATGCCTTTAATAACGTTGATTTCCATATCGTTGGTTTGGATGAACAGGGTATTAACTCAAAATTTACGATTTTTAAACTAAAAATACAGTCCTACTTCAAATCATGCGATCTTTCTAACGAACGTAGTTGCATAACGATATGACGTGAAATTCGCGGGGGTGCGGGGTATTATCTTCGTCTCTTTCGCACTTCTGTACGTGTCGGTTTGAACAACACTGTCGTATTCAGTCTTACTCGCGGAGTTGTGCTAAAAGGACGTCGTTCGTTTGTGATATACAGTTTTAACCTTGAAAAACGCAGTGTTCATTAAAAGGTGAGTTCTGTTTGAATACTAATTATTTTGTGAAATAGAGTAGTAATTTCACGTTAATACCTTCTTTACAATAAATTGTTGCATTTGGTTTGTAACGGGTGTTTCTAGTTTAAAGAACTAATTTGAGATACTACCATGTTCACAAAAGGTTTTTTGAATTTAGTGCAATTCTTTCTCGATGAAAAAGTATTTATCGTGAATAATATTATGTAAGTTTAAAATAACGTGGATTTTTAGGGTTTGTTTTGGTTATGATTCTGTATTGTTTAGAAAAACTTAAAACATAATAGTATTAAAACTAAAAAGTTTTATATTCAACATAATTTGTCGTGTCCATCAAGTCGAAAATCATGGTAAAGTTCTTGAAAGTACACAATATCTGATGATTCTAGAAACTATGTTTACTAAACAGTTAAATGCTTAAATATATATTTCTTCCAGAACCATGTTTTCCCGGAGTCAAATCGGATGACAGTGTTAAAGATCCGAACTACCCATCTTCTACTTCGAGCGATTCGGATTCTTTGTCTAGTGACTCCGAGTCTTCATCTAGTGACTCCGAATCTTCAAGTATGCCAACAACAACGGCTCCGGAAGAGTTACATTCGACTCTGTCAGTTAATGAGGTGCAAGGTACAAATTAATTAACTGATATTACAAATACAGGCTCAAGCAGCGACAATAGAAGAAACCTTACTCGAAAAAGACAAAGAAACGAACGTAAGTGGTTACGTATAAATGCAAAAAGATTAAGAAATTCTGGGAAATCTTACATCACTAGAACAAAAAAAATCAAACCAGATAAGAAAATGGGACCACCATGCACAGAAAAATGTCGCCAAAAATGCTCATTGAAAGTATCTGAAGAGGTGAGAACGACGATTTTCCAAAACTATTACAAGTTATGTGATGTAAATCGGCAACGTTCATTTATTGTTAATAATATTATGTAGTTCATCCAAAATACCGCTATACAAACGCGGCGAACCCTCGCCAAAATAATTATTCATACCATTTCAACGTTGACGACAGCAGAATACGAGTTTTGAATTATTTTTTAAGGCTACATTATGCATTAACGATACATACATACATAGACTCACGCCTGTTTCCCGGAGGGGTAGGCAGAGACTACGGAACGCCATTTGCAACGATCCTGACATACTTCTCTTGCTTCATTCACTCCCATCTAGTTTCTCATGCATTCTCTTCTGTTTAGGGTACTTCTGACCTGTCCTTTTTTTAGGAGGTCTCCAATCTGGTCAGAGAACGTCCACCTAGGTCTTCCCCTTCGTCCTGTCCCATTCACACTTACCTTATATATCTTCTTTGTCAGTCTTTCGTCATCCATCCTCTCCATATGCCCAAATCATCTTAACATGCCTTTCTCGATGCTTAACGATAAAGTTATTAAAACTGCACTGACAAAGAAAGATCAGAATATGAGTAATGTGATAACAGAAGATTTGAGGGGTAAGCACGGAAATCACCTGAAAATTCCAGAAACAATAAAATTTGAAATACGTAATCACATTAGATCTATACCTACTATAGAAAGACAGAAAGAAACTATTGTCGTAGTACTGCAACAAAAAGTTATATTGACGGCGGGAGATCGTTGGCTGAATATCATCGCGACTATGTAAATTATTGCAAAATCCTTAATTTGGAAACTATTTAGCCTATTACAGTATTTTTAACAATGGATTTAATATTGGCTTCCACTCACCAAAAAAAGATTTATGCGAGACTTGTGTGGCTTTTAATAACGCAATAGGGGATGCAAAAGAAAATTTACGTGGTGAATACGCCAACCATCATGTTGAAAAAGAACTTTCAAGGCATGAAAAGGAGGCAGACAAAAACGGACAGGGTAACGTAATTGTAGCGGTATACGATTTGCAAGCCGTCATGCCTTGTCCCCGCGGTGACGTATCTACCTTTTTCTACTTATCTAAATTTAATGTTTTGAATATTATTTTTTTTTCTTTTTTTTTGAATAAATAAACGTTTAATAGTGAAATTTTTGTTTTCATTTTGTATTATTTTGATTTTTTTTCCTAATATTTGTGAAACATGGTAGTATTATGAATGCTCCTTAAACATAACTAAATAAAATAACAAATCATGAAAAAATAGGATGGCATAGCAAACTAAGCATGATTTTTAAATAATGACTTCAAAAATTAATCGAAAAGTCGAACGTAGACCCTCAAAATTGCATTTTTATAAAAATAAAGTTTTGTAGTTACTACTTTGGTTCAGAATTATTTTTTGTGTAAAAAGGTAATATTATGTACTTGCCTGTAGATTTTACATTTTTTCTCAGAAATAGCAAAATTAACAAACTCGTGCAGTGAACAAAAACATTATCAATAAAGTAAGTTTACAAAATATATAAGTGAGGTTAACTAATTATTAACGGAAATGGAAATATATTGATTTGAAAACTTCAAATCGCTCTCCTGAAAAATAGGCATTTTTGAGTTAATACCCTGTTCATCTGGACCAACGATATACTGCTTGGCATTCTACGCTCAACTAACATATCTCCACCTGTGATTAATTGGTTTCACAGTTATCTGTTTGGTCGCCGACAACGTGTACGAATTGAGGACTCGTTCTCTTTGATGTGCAGGACTACAGTCGGCGTTCCGCAGGGTGGCGTCCTATCTCCCTTACTTTTCTCAATTTTTATTAATTCTATCTCTTATCAACTTCAGTCATCCTACCACCTTTATGAAGACGATCTTCAAATTTACACCCAAGCTCCTGTCCATGAGTTGACTGAAGCATTTCGAATCGTCAATTCTGATCTAGAGCGAATAGCTGCATGGAGCCTCAGATTTGGTCTTCAAATCAACCCCACAAAGACGCAGGTTATTGTTGTGGGTAGTCCCAGAATGATTTCGCGTATTGACATGACTGTTTACCCCAGATTCAATTAAATGGCATACCTATACCTGTAAGTGATTGCGTAAAGGACTTGGGAGTTCATATTGACAAGACCTTATCCTGGGGTCCTCAAATTAGGGAAGTTAGTCGTAAAATATTTTCTGCGGCTGGGACTTTGCGAAGACTACGAAACTTTCTACCTATTGCCACTAAGATTGCGCTTGCAAATTCTCTCCTCTTACCTATCCTTGACTATGGTGATATCAGCTATCTAGATCTCACTGAGGAGCAACTTGATAAGCTTGAGCGTCTTCAGAACTTATCTATAAGATTCATATTTGGATTGCGCAAATATGATCATGTTTCCAATTTCCGCAATTTTCTCAAGTGGCTCCCAATTCGCCTTCGACGGAATACTCACATACTTTCTTTACTCTATAATATTCTCTCCAATCCTTCTACTCCCCCTTATTTAAAAGAGCGTTTCGAATTCCTTACGGACACACAATCTAGGTCTCTGAGGTCATCGGTGAATTTGAGACTGGCTATCCCAATGCATTCGAGCAGATTTTACGATCTTTCGTTCACAGTCCAAGCTGCACGCTTGTGGAATGCACTGCCGTTATCCATCAAACAAGCTCAAACTATTACATCATTTAAAAAGATGCTAAAAAATTACTACTTATCTCTTTAACCTTGATATTCTAGTAAGACTGTCGTATTTTATTTCCTTCTACATTCATTTATTTAAGTATTCATATTATTAGTATATATTATTAGTATTTATGTATTTAAGAATTATTTTTATGTAGGTTTTTATGTTATGTATATAGTGTATGTACTTGGTGACTATATGTATGTATTTTTTTGTACACTAGTATATGTATGTGTATATTATATTTGCTATCTTTTTATTATTGTTTCTAAATCATCTACAACGCCAAACTACCTTTATTTCTTTCTTTCTGGCTCCTTGCTTTTCTTGTCCATCCTAAGGTTGCCTGTAAGACATTGCTAAATAGCGATAAGGCCGCCATTTGTAACACTTCTTGAAATTTCTACATTTATGTTTACATACATACATACATACATAGTCTCACGCCTATAACCCCGAAGAGGTAGGCAGAGGTGTATTTCAACACCCACTTTTCGCCAGATATACTTTAGTCCCACGTAATAAGGGGCGAGCCTATTGCCGTACCGGGCACATTTCCAGACTCCGTGCTGCTACTGAGAATTTCGTGACAGAAAAACCCAATAACACTGCCCGACCCAGGAATCGAACCCGGGACCTCCCGATCCCACGCGCACATTTATGCCGCGAGACCAACGAGGCAGTCGTATAGGGTTTAATTTCGAGTTTTCCGTCTCTACGCAAAGATGGTATTTGCATCGTGTTATCCCTTAGTCGCCTCTTACGACACCCACGGGAAGATATGGGGTGGTGACACTTGTATTCTATGCCGTCAACCACACGGCTTTCTATGCCGTCAACCACACGGCTTTATGTTTATAATCTTAAAATTATTTTGGTGTACAATAAAGATGATTTATTATTATTATTATAAGAGTGGAGGATTATTATATCCCATAGAAAAAGTTTTATTTAGTATTCCATTCCATACCTTGCACATTGACCACCTTGGACCGTTTATCAAAGAGAGGTTTTACACACATATTGACAGTTGTAGATTCGTTTACAAAGTTTTTGTTCATTAGACCAGTCCGAAACACTAAAACGCAAAATGTCATTTGGGTTTTGGAAGACATCTTTGATACATTTAGAAATCCCAATCGGTTGGTGAGTGATAGGGGCGTCATGTTTCACCTCTCACTCCTTCAAGACGTTCTGCCTTGACTGAGGAATAAAATTATTTAATTAAATGCCGTAGCCAGTCCAAGGTCCAACGGTCAAGTCAAACGCTACAATAAGACCATACTTAACTCGTTAACGGCACAGAATCTTAGGGACAGTGAGAAGGATTGGGATAACAAATTAGGAAGGATTCAATGGGGACTAAATAATACCTTACAGAAAAGGATAGGAAAAACACCAACAGAGGTCATGTTCGGCACGGGGATGAATAGTAAGGTCAAGCCGACTCTAAATTAGATAGCTAAAGATACACGCCAGATTACTGATCTATCATTCCTTTGAGAAGTAGTTAAACGTAGAATTGATATGGCTCAGGAATCTCGAAAACGATATTATGACCGTAACAGACGACCCGCTCGTGCTTACAACAAGGGTGAACTTGTGAAAATAGCCAAGGTAGCCTTTCAAAACAATGGAAAAAGCACGAAGCTGATGCCGTCTTATGAGGGGCCCTTTAGGATAGTTAAAGTTCTAGGTAACGATCGATGTAAAGTGGCACCAATCGTGGGTTTTGACGGAACTAAAGAAAAACGAAAGACAACGATTGCCGCAGATAGAATCCAGCCGTAGATTCATGTAGCTTCCTTAGCTATTGACGATAATGTTGATACCGCGGCTGAAGATGATTTAGATGATGACGAATACATATTTTAAAGATGTCTGACGAAAACGATAATAATTATTGTTAATTAGTTTTCCATTTATGTGGTCCAGTTAATTTGATCGCAATATTTTGTGCATGGTACAGATCAAGTGCACAGGGAAGTTTTTACGCTCATGCCTTGACCTAGCACTAATACTTTATGTGGTTTTTCGGTTTCATTATTTTAGGGGATTTATATTATATAAAGTATACACCTGGTTAATTGGTTACAAGATTAGATGGCTACAAGGATACTTTGGTTACAAGGATAATTGGTTACAAGGATAATTGATTACAAGGATAATTGGTTACAAGGATACTTGGTTACAAGGTTATTTGGATACAAGGATAATTGGTTAAGAGTCAAGAGTAATAAAATTGGCCACTACGATGAGATTAGGTTTAAGATGATCTGATTGTAATTCCTCTCTAATTTAAGACTACTTACTTAATATTGTCAATGATGTTTTATTAACTACGAAATAAAAGTAAATGTAACATACAAATTGTTAGTCATACAAAATGGAACTTAATGTATGTTATAAATCTTAATACATAAAATCCTTGCGTTACGGACTGACTGACAGACACGCTACAGCCGAAACTATTGAGCGCAGGAAGCTGAAATTTGGTGTGTATGTCCCTTGGGGACCGTAGGGGTGCACTAACAAGGGATTTTCTGAAATTAAAACGGGTAAATTAAAAAAAATGCAGGCGTAGCTGCTGGCGTCCTCTAGTGTTAATATAAAATTGTTATTACGTATAATATTTAGCTATCTATTGTTTTGTTTAAGGTAAAACATAGTTTGTATAGATGTAATTAATAATAATTATGATTATTTTTATATACATTAATTATATTCCAAGGACGCTCCAATCTGCCAAGTGTAAGGTTCCACCTGGTATGTGTATGAGGGCATACACATTGTCAGGACGGACGAGTGTAAGGTTAAATAAATTTACGCAATCATTTTGCGCTATTGTATATATTTTTAAAAAGGCAACTGTGTTTTTAAATTTACCTACTCATAAAATTATTTTAATATATTCTTCAATTATTATAATGGCAACACTATCATTTCTTGGCGGGAACATTTTTTACGTGTGGGACAGCGGGGAGCATTCTTGGACACACTTTTTGGGGGTTGAGCGGGAAAAAGTCGAGCGGTTCGAAAAGTATTGTACGGCACCGAACTATGTCGCATGATTGTTACAATTTGCCATTGAGTTGTGTGGTTAGCAAGAATAAAAACGATTGCTTTAATGACCTGACGCCTTTCATTACTGAGATATCCTACATCAATACTATTAATAGTTAGTCGAAGATAATAGTTATGGTAAGTGGATACGTCCACTACGGAACCCTTCATGAGCGAGTTTGAATTGTAATAGCGAATAACTTTTATAATATTTCATCCTAGGTGCTACTTGTAGCCGTTTGCCATTACAAAGCTTTGGTGCATTAAGATTCCGCATTAACAGGACTGGAACACCAACGTTCAGTCTCAAGTTGCGTGAAGGTACTCCTGATAATTGTAAGGAGTTCAGAAACTCTATAGGGTACGAAGTAGCTTGGTCAGTATTCATGACATTATTTATCGAAAGGTGCTCAACAACATCACTTTGCATACAGTCAAATGTCAAAGTCATGGTATATATATCTCTATACACACTTTCGCATTTATGAGCAGAGAATATTGATTCAGCCGGTTTAGCGTGAAATCGGTACATACATATATACATACATACACATTTTCGCATTTATACCTAATATTAGTAGGGCTTAGCCAAGGCTGTTACAATAACTATTAGTTTATATAAGTAAGGAAACGAAATAATGACAGTGCACCATATGAAAATATATAATGTGACAGAACTGACAGTTAACACATGCGCAGCACTCAATTATTACAGCGCATGCGTTCTTACTGTCAATAGGTAGTAGGTTTGTTCCTACAAACTTCGACCCTCTCTAAAATCCCTCCCAGATTACTTTTGCAACTAATTGTATCCTATGTGTTTTTTCTGGTTCTCAGCTACCTCCCCACTAATTTTCAGCCAAATCGGTTCAGCCATTCTTGAGTAATAAATAGTGTAACTAACACGACTTTCTTTTGTATATATAGATGTTGATAGCCTTCTTCTAGATTAATTATACATATATTAGGCTTAAAAGCAATTATTTTTACTGTTTTTCGCGGAGGTTGTTATATTTTATATTAGGTCGCGACCGCGGGACAGAAGGGACACGTTCACCCTGCCGCTATAGTTTAAATTCTATTTCAGTAGTAAAAAGTGAACAAAACGGTCTATAAAAATTACTACAAACGGATAATATGTACAAGTGATTTATATAATTTTATATGTGTTTTGCATACGATTAGTGAAATTATTCAACAAAAACATTAAGGCCCACTTGCGTAACGTTTGATTTAAGTCACTCCTTAGTTTAAATTTGTTGAACAAAATTAACAGCATAAAATAATTTAAGTTAAAAGTATTTAGCGTCCTCTTGCACAACGACAACAACGCTTAGATTTAGTTAAACATCTTATGAGGTCGATAAAGTAGTTTCTACGTTTTGTTTCATGGCATGAAGCCTTTTTGTTACGATTTTAACGATGTTATGCGTATGGTTTTGAGCTTTGAGCATAAAACAAAACGCATTGTCGTCGCCTAGCAACGAAATGACAATTGACAAATAATAACAAGAAACTTTAGAGCATTAACCCTAGAACCCTACATGGGGTGCAGGCGCACCCCACATCGATTTGTTTTCTAAATATCTCAATTTCTTTAATATCCACGAATTCGCGCGCCGAAGTATTTTAGTTTGGTGTCAACCACTCGGGTTACGTCAATACCGTGACGAGGGACCGCGTTGTATGGTCGCCTGTATAAGTGCTGTGGGGTACGCCAGTACCCCAGTGTAGTATAATCGTAAGATTATTAAATTTATTTATTACGATTGATGCATTTATATGTAATAAGTTATTAAATTTGATTATTTATTAAAACAATAGTCTTAATGAATTAAATACAGATGTTTTCGGGGAGATGGGCCTCGTTAGCCTTGGTTGGCAACCTGTCTAGGAGAAGGAAAACTCCGAAATTAAACCAAACGTTCGGGGAGATGGGCCTCGTTAGCCTTGGTTGGCAACTTGTCTAGGAGAAGGAAAACTCCGAAATTAAACCAACTTTCAGGGAGCATACCCGACACAAAACCCCGATCTAAGGTGTAAACCGACACGTGCCGAGAGATTCGTGGCCAGAGGGTAAGCTGGTCGCAAACGGAGGGTGCCTGTGTTGGTGGTCACAGGGCACACGTGATATTCCGCCTTATCCCCGTAAAGGGCTCTATGGGGATGGACATTTAAAAACCCTAATTTTCGTGGGAACGCAATGGGAACAATAAATAATATTTCCTCACACGGCGGCGACGCGGTTCGCAACCCATCACGTCTCGTTTCCCGCGAGGGCGAAAAGCGGCCTACGGAGAGCAGGTTTGCAACATTGAATGTTGGAGGAGGAATGAACGACAAATTGGATGAAGTATGTCAGATGATGGATGATAGAAAGATTGATGTTCTTTGTGTGAATGAAACAAAAAGAAAAGGGTGTGAAACCACCAAGCATGGCGCATATACGGCGTATTGGTCTGGGGTAGATAGTACCACCAGAGCCTGTAAGGGAGTTGGTGTAATACTATCTGCGCGAATGAATGAGTGTGTAAAAGAGTTTGAATGTGTAAATGCTAGGCTACTGAGGATGAGAATGAAAGTAGGACTTACTCGTCTCCTTATTGTGGGGTGTACGCCCCGGTCAATATAGTTACGGGTATGTCACAACATGAGCAAGACGAAAGGCAGGAGATTTGGGAGAGTTTAAGAGAGATTTTGAGGAACTGCAAGGATAATGAAAGATTGATCTTGTTAGGGGATTTCAATGGATGGGTGGGAGTAAAGCGAGATGGTTGATTCTAAAAGGGTGTTAGGTGCATTTGGTGATGAGAGTGTGAACGAAAATGGAAAAGTACTGCTTGAGATTTGTTTGGAAAGGAGCCTTTGTGTGACAAACACCATGTTTGATCATAAAAGGATACATATGTATACGCGAGAGGCGAAAAATGTTAGAAGAAGTATGATTGATTTTGTGATAGTAGATGAACGATTGAGAAAGAATGTGTTGGATACAAGAGCATATCGAGGGATCGCCATCCACACATACCACTTTTTGGTGATGAGCCGGATAAGTGGGCTCTTTAAAGGATGGCGACACCGAGACCGTAATGAAAATAGGGTCTTGGAAAGAATAAAAGTAGTAAATCTGCAAGAGAAAGATGTGAAAGATGAGTATAAGCGAAGATTGATAGCAAGCTTTGAAACGTTCGAGGGCATGAATGACATGGAAGAATTATGGCAAACATTTAAAGAAGAGATAGTATTTGTAGCGGCTGAAGTACGTGGTGTGATCAAAAGAAGGAAAATACGAAAGGGTAAGAATACATGGTAAGAGGAGAAGAAAGATGAGTTCGATAGCAGATTATCTGAGAATTTCCAGAGGAACATTAAGTTTTTCTGGAAATCCGTTCGTGCAGTTCGAGGAAGAACTCAATCCTCAGAACACACATCCATCAGAGACGAGAATGGAAAGATAGTAAATGATGAATCGTGCGTGCTGAAGAGATGGAAAGAGTATTTTAAAAGTTTATTTGAAAGATCGGCGATAGAGACACCGGTAGCTGAAATGAATGGTAACGATAGCAATGATGAAAGCGTTATTGGCGTGGATAAGATCGTGAAGGCACTGGGAAGTACGAAAGTAGGTAAGGCTGCAGGATATGATAGGATTACAATCGAAATGCTGAAGGCTGGACAGGGCACCATAGTTGGTCAGTTGCAGCGGTTATATAACTTGTGCTGGAGCACCGGCCGAGTACCTAATGACTGGGCCACAGCTGTAGTTGTGCCTCTTTATAAAGAAAAGGCTCGCAATAAGATTGCAAAAACTATAGAGGCATTAGCCTTCTCAGCATTGTTGGCAAATTGTATACAAAGGTACTTATTGAAAGAGTTATGGAAGTAACCGACAAGAAAATATGGGATGTACAAGCGGGATTCCAAAAGGGTATGGAATGCACGGATCAGGTTTTTTCTTTGCGAAGCATAGCCGAAAAGTTTTTGGCCAAAGGTCAAAAGGTCTATTGCGCATTCGTGGATTTGGAAAAGGCTTACGATAATGTGGTGAGGAATGAAATGTGGTCGGTGCTGTCAATGAATGGGGTGGACAGCAGCCTCATTCGAGCTCTGAAATCTCTTAATGAGAATTCTAGAGCTTGTGTGAGGATAAACGGGGCATACACTGACTGGTTTACCATCGAGAAAGGTGTTAGACAGAGATGTGTAGCGTCGCCGTGGCTGTTTAACCTCTTCATGGACAGTTGTTTGCAAGATTTAAAACATAGTGACTGTGGATTAAGGATGAATGGGTTACTCGTCAAATGCTTCCTTTATGCTGATGATCAGGTAATACTTGCGTCTTCAGCGGAGGAGTTGCAGGAGATGGTAGCAATCATGCATGGTGCGTTAGAGAGGAAAGGAATGAAAGTGAATGTAAGAAAAACGAAAGTTATGGTTTTTGAAAAGGAGGAATGCGTTACGGCTTGTAATGTTTTGATCGATGGACAGCGAGTGGAACAAGTGAATGAGTTTGTTTACTTAGGTACGTTGTTTACAAGAGATGGTAAGAATGAAGAAGATATTGAAAGGAGAGTTAATGCAGGTAATAGTGTGAATGGAGCTCTGAAAGCGTTTATGAACAGTCAAAACGTGTCCAAAAAGGCACGTTTGGCTGTACATAGAGGTGTGTTAGTGCCTACCCTTATGTATGGTAGTGAAATTTGGGTATGGCAGAAGAGATTTGAAAGTAAAATAAATGCTGTAGAAATGAGAGCACTGAGAAGTATGTGTGGTGTGTCTTTGACCGACAGAGTAAAAAATTGTGTGATACGAGAGTGGTGTGGGGTAAAAGAAGATGTAGTGACAGCATTAAAAAAGGCATGTTAAGATGGTTTGGGCACATGGAGAGGATGGATGACGATAGACTGACAAAGAAGATATATAAAGCAAGTGTGAATGGAACAGGACAAAGGGGAAGACCTAGGCGGACGTTCTCTGACCAGATTGGAGACATCCTGAAAAAAGGACAAGTCAGAAGTACCCTTAACAGAAGAGCATGCATGAGAAACTTGATGGGAGTGAGTGAAGTAAGTGAGGTATGTCAGGATCGTTGCAAATGGCGTTCCGTAGTCTCTGCCTACCCTTCCGGGAAACAGGCGTGAGTCTATGTATGTATGTATGTATTTTGAGATATTATGAAGGTAAGATTCAATGAAGTTTATTTATTTTGTTTCGGATGGCTGTCACAGGTTTGAATTTTGAAGAAATAAGCTCTATTCTAGACCAAAAATCTGGCGAGGAAAAAATAGAAGTTGGGACCACCTGTAATTCCTGGGTTCTTTACAAGTGTTCAAGATCAAATAATAAGCCAAATATAAAGTTTCCACAGACAGTTTTGAAATTAGGTTTGGAACTGATACATGAACATTTGGAGGACCGTTACCGGATACCAACTTAGTCCATTGCAGTGATCCTCAAAAAAGGACCAAATCCTACAAGCGCTGTTGCTCAAACTACGTTTAACTTTGTGTAATAAGGCTGATTTGTGATCTCAAGTTACCGATTATGTTTGTTTAATAAAACGTATTTTCATGAATTGTTTTTTTTATTTTTATTTTAAGGATTACAGTCATTTTAGTATGGGGTGGTCCAGCACCCCAGTGTAGGAATAACATGTGCGCCAAATAGTGTAGGATTCTAGGGTTAACAATAACATAAGTAGGTACATTGTTATCAGTTATATCATCATCATCATCATGTCAGCCTAGGGACGTCCACTGCTGGACATAGGCCTCCCCCTGCTGCGTCGTCCGGTCCAGTTATATAATTATAGATAATTTTCGTCGCTAATGACAAGATGCCAGCATCAGTGTGACAGTTCTTAAATGAAATTAGCCACTAAACAGGCGATTTTCGGTAATTAATTTTGACAGTTCTTAAATCATATTACTCGACAAATTTTTCGTTGTGCAAGACGCTAGTGGTGTTTAATTTTTTTTTCTCGTTAAATACATCTTAATTCAATTTAAGAATCGTTATGCAAGTGGGCCTAAGTCAACGAACTGAAAAAATTGTGAAACAACAAAGCGTCGCTTGCTCATCTGACCAATCACAGCGCTCACGCACACATGCGCATCATTTGCACCATTACATTGCACGATTATATCGCACGACTATTTTGCACGATTACTTCGCACAATTATTTGCACGACTATTTGCACGATTATATTGCACGATAATATTGCACACACGCGACCGCACCTGCACTTGCGCAGCGGCAGATTCCAAGAATCAACGTGAAATAAAATTAAATTACAAACTTCGACTATTCGAAATACAGCTGTGCGCGATGGCTGGTAAATGCGGAGCTTGCTTGTCGAATATTGATCACGCTTCAGCTGTTATGACATGCTGTAAATGCAGTACCATTTACTATGCGTGAATATTCCGACAGAGAAACACAAAGAACATTCACACGAATACCTTATGAGCTGGACCTGTCGGAACTGTCAATGCAAGGAACGAAACTCGAGTAAAGTTAACTCACCCACTCGTCTAACCAAACCTATTCCCGATATGCATTGTACAATATCCACACGATCTTCAAAACGCAAAGTCATCACATCTCCCCTGGACCACAAGGTCGATGGATTGCCGGCAAATGACATCAACTCCAGCCTCTCTTTATTGACCTCCGAGTTACGCTGTCTAAGGGAAGAAGTATTTGAAAGATCTAGTGAAATCGCTATCACTTTCACTTCAAAACTGCAATAGCAGAGCAGATACACTGGAATCAAAAGTTGCACAAAATGATGAGAAAATTCAACAACTAGAACTCAAACAAGATGAGTTTAATGCTTTAAAATCAACCGTCTTTGAGTTACAAAACCAAATTCAGATACAAGCCCAATCTACAAAGCGAAATGACTTGGAAATCATGGGAATTACCGAAAACCCAAACGAAAACCTGAATCATATTGTTCGAGTTACTGCGACCAAGATTGGAGTTCAAGTTGCAAATGAGGACATTGAATTAATCTCGCGCCCTGGGAAACGTAAAGAGCCGGACCACCAATCAACTACAAACATTACGCCACGCCCAGTAATAGTTCGCTTTAAACGATCTGCAAAACTTGATAAGCAGCTAAAGTCAGGAGGGGCATAACTACTGCGGATATAGATGTAATGGGATCCAAAAGAAAAATATTCTTCAATGAACACCTAACAAAATTCTACAGGCGGTTATTTCGTGATGCAAGATTACGTGCGAAGGAAGCTGGTTACAAGTACTGTTGGGTCAAAAATGGAAGCACCCAAGCACGTATGTATGAAGGAAAAGCAGCTGTTACGATTCGTACTTTTGCCGATCTGGACCTTTATTTTAAGCCGTCCGAACAACACGGAGACCGCAATTCCCTACCTCCAGCTCCGATCAGTAAGCAAATTAAATAATATACACACAGGTGCTCCACACTATCACAAGTTCTTTAGAATCTCTTCAGTGGGAATAGCCAATTCCAAGCCAATTTTCTTTTGTGTGAACAATTTTATGTTATGTTTGTTTCAAATCTTCAACCACATACATATATGGTTGTAATAACTTTTGTCTATTTTATTACTTTCATTTTTGCCATTGCAATATAAACATTGATCTCATTACTAACTCTAGTGTAGTACTTTTTTACTGTAATAATTTTATTTTATCTGTAACTTTTTTTGTCATATTCGTAAAATTTCTGTCTGCCTACGAATTCTGTATAGACTATATAAAATATATTAACTTCCTTACTTTATGTCTGTCAGACACAAAACAGAAGCAAAATATTACACACACACTCACACACAAAAACAACACAACATGATACAAAAAAACTTACATCCACACGCATACATAATCCGTAAGATACAAACACAATGCTATATGAACACAAATATAATTTCACCTACACAAAACATCATTTAATTTTTCTATTGAGAGTGACAACATTCCAACCTATACTTATTTTTGTGCCCTACTGTTCTCCATGGATATCATAGACGTTCATGATAATATTGATCAAACTCTAGCTATCCCACTCTATTGAAAAATTAGAACTATGCCAGGACTACCTAACATCGGATTACAACTTTAAAATCCTCACTGTTAACATCAGGAGTTACCAAAAGAATTTCGATAGCTTTAGTACTGCAACGCTTAAATATTGAATACGATGCTATTGTACTAACTGAGTGTTGGTTAAATGAAAACACCAATACAAGGTGCCTAGAGGGATACAAAGTATACACAACTACCAAGTACATAAATAAATCTGGTGGAGTTCTCATTTACGTTAAGGAAACATATAACGTCGTTCTTTTGGAGCCTGTCATCGACGATGCTAATTGCCTATCCATCAATATAGGAAATCTGAATATCATTGGTATCTGTCGGTCTCCTTCCTTCACAAGATTAAGCAACCTTTTGGCTAGTCTAGACGAAACCTTAAAAAACCTTAAAACTAAAACTGACATGGTACTAACTGGAGACCTAAACATAGATTTAATAGCTGAAAATCCTAGCGGGGACAACACTGATTTTCAATGCTTAATGGCTCAACATGGACTATTACCAGCAATCACAATACCTACCCGAGAAAAAACATGCCTAGATCATGCTTTTGTCAGCTTTAAACCTCAATGTGTTGTTGGAATAGTTGCTAAATGTTCTTTAACTGATCACGATGCTATTATAGTTGCGGTAAGAACCGTA
The DNA here is from genome assembly GCA_944739405.2 of Euclidia mi. NCBI lineage: Eukaryota > Metazoa > Arthropoda > Insecta > Lepidoptera > Erebidae > Euclidia > Euclidia mi. Next base: position 25,525,679 of record OX123190.2, read on the forward strand.
AAGAACCCTATTAAAAATAAAAGGAAATCAATTTCAAAAACCGACCTAGAAGCGCTCAAATTAGACATCGCTGCAACAGACTGGTCCCCTGTTACCTGTAGCCAGAACGTGAATGACGCATTAGAAGCATTTGAAGGTATATTAAGCGCCGCAGTATTACGTAACACAAAAGAAATTTCGTACAGCCGTAAAAAGTTTCCAATAAAACCCTGGTGGTTTAATAAGATGTATGCGTTTCAGAGATAAATTATATCTGCAAGTTTAGAATGATGCAAGCAATGAAACCCTTAAGCTGTCGTATAAAACATACAGAAACTCTTTACAGAACTTTTACGAAAAGTAAAAAATTAATATTACAGCGCTCTACTGCAAAAAAATCAACACAATACAAAAAACTGTGGACCACCGTGACGAAAACATGGGAATCTCCAAGAAAAACGAACCATGCTCAAGAACTTTTGAAGTCACAAGAATAAGTCTACATACCAACATAATTACCGATAACGTGGATAAAGGGAAAAGATATTTAGGAGTTTTTGTTGATCTGGCAAAAGCATTCGACACAGTATCGATACCAATTCTACTTAAGAAAATGGAAGCACTTGGCATCCGAGGTATTGCCTCTGACTGGTTCAAAAGCTATCTCAGCAATCGACGACAACGTGTTAAAATTGATAAAGATATAAGTGAAGAACAAAACATATATTTTGGTGTACCGCAAGGTAGTTTAATAGGCCCCACCCTGTTCACAATTTATATAGATGATTTACTGAAATTAGACATTCCTAATGCCGAACTATAGCAATAATTTTCAATGGATCGGATTGGGAATCTACCTAAGCCGAAGCTGAATCAGGAATGATTAAAGTTATCGACTGGCTCGACTCAAACTTACTCACAATTAACTTAAGCAAAACCAAACACATAGCTTTTAGCAAAACACAGACCACAAGACCAAAAGACATCTGCTTAAAACTCCACGAAACATCTTGCTTAACAGATACCACCTCCACGTCAATCTGTAATTGTCCACAAATAGAACAAATAAAAAATCTGAAATATTTAGGCATAAATAGATCAAAACCTTTCATTTAAACAACACATTTTATGTTTAGGAAAACGAGTAAGGAACATTATTTACATAATGAAACTCCTACGCGACTGCGCACCCATAAAAACACGAAAATTAGTTTATACAGATTTATGACAATCCCTTTTACAATATTGTCAGGTGGTTTGGGGCGGCGCGGCGCTGCTAAAACTCACATGCTGGGACTAGAAAGGGCTCAACGCGCGGTCCTCAAAGTCATGTTGCATAAACCGTTCCGTTTCCCAACAGATAACATCTACTCAGAAGCAGCTATCCTCGGAGTACGAAAACTTTATATTCACAAAGTAGCGTGTAAAATGCACATAAAAATATCGAAATGCCCCCATCTCATATCGCAAAACAACCGCAACCCCAGAATTCCTACAGTAGCAATGAGATCTACATTCGCACAACGGCTTCCAGTATTTCTGCACACCCATATTTACAATAAAGTATTATCCTTTCTCAACACAAAAAATCTCACAGTTAGACAACTGAAAAAAATGCTAATGATGCGACTTTTAAATATATCGTATGATGACACAGAAAAATATTTCCTTACAATAATCAGATAGTTATTTAGACGCCTGTGCAACTCACAAACATACACACACACACACATGCACACATCCTACACCACACAACACACCACACCTTACATACACACTCGTACTTAAAAACACAACTATTGCAATTGATAATGTTAATTTTATTTACACCACATTGCGCTGTTAATTTTCCAATTATTATTTTACATACATACATACATAGACTCACGCCTGTTTCCCCGAAGGGGTAGGCAGAGGCATATTAAACGCCCACTTTTCGCCAGTGTTTTGATCCCACGTAATAGGTGGCGAGCCTATTGCCGCTTATCGGGATATTTTGTTTGCCAGAGCCTTGTCCGTTGATCGGCAGGTGCACCACTTGCAGGTGAGGTTGGCTTGGGACCCTAAGTTCTTGGTGGGAACCCTATGCACCCTTATTATTATATACTAGAGGACGCCAGCAGCTACGCCTGCATTTTTTTAAATTTAATCATTTCGGCCGATCCCGTGGGAATTTCGGGAAATCCCTTCTTAGTGCACCCCTACTGTCCCCAAGGAACATACATGCCAAATTTCAGCTTCCTGCGCCCAATAGTTTCGGCTGTAGCGTGTCTGTCAGTCAGTCAGTAACGCAAGGATTTTATATATTAAGATTATATACTTATTATACCCTATTATTTTACATTGAATTTTATTATATTTAATGTGTTAAGCTTATATTCAGCCTTTCTTATCTTGTAACAAAAACTTTGCCACAGTTATTTCTGTTAAATGGTGTCCAAGATACAGCCCTAGCCTAGTTTGGGACCATAAATACTCCAATTGTTACCTGTTTTTTGGAAATAAATACTTTACTTACTTTACTTTACTTACTTAATTTTTGTCTCATTTTGATGACGATGAAATCGGATATGATGATCGTTGCTTCAATTACAATTATGATTTGTTTATAAGGCATATGACTATCAATGTATTATTGAAAGTTTATTATACAATGTTTTTATTTGTGCAGATTTTCCAAATCGCCAGTGGCGTGTTAACATTGATTACGTTGACATAATATATTAAACTAGACGGTGCCCCGCGGCCAAACCTGCATTTTTTTTGTATTTACCCGTTTTGCCCGATTCCGTGGGTATTTCGAGAAATCCCTTCTTAGTGCACCTCTACGGTCCCCAAGGAACATACATGCTAGATTTCATAAATTTCAGCTTCTTGTGCCTAATAGTTTTGGCTGTAGCTTGTCTGTCAGACAACCAATAACGCAAGGATTTTATATATACAGATACGAGTATGTGTGCCAAATTTTATTCCAACTAATCGGAGTTACGTGTGCGATTTTGTTAATTATGAGTTTGCGAGTTTTTGAGAACTCACAAAATATGAAATCACTTTCAGGAGAAATCACACTAAACGTTCACCAATCCGATGATACGGATACTATCACAGCGACCTCATATTACCCAATCTTTACAACAGAATTTAAGCTTCTGAAAAAACTGATATCTATTATAAGATAGGGTTTAACTTTAATACAATGAAAGCGGTTGCGATTTCTAGAAGTATATTGAAGAATTTGTATTCCGTACATTGCAAGACGTGCATTTTTCTCACAGCGGCAACGACAAGATTCCGAGGGAAATATTCGATTTTATAGATATTTGACAGACTTAATCCAAATAAGATTTTAAGGATAAAGACTTGAGCGTTCATATTTTGAGTAGTAGGTAGAGTACTGCTACAGCGTCTTGAAACCCACGACTAAGTGATGATATAGGTACGTAGTCTTTTGTCTTTTTTAACGACTTTCTACTCAAATACCATTGTGTTTTACAATCACACATAATTATTATTGCTCACTATCAAGCGATGCATATTATTATTGCTAACTATTAAGCGATCCGCTGCTCTTTTGTCGCCTATAACATAAAAAGCATAATAAAGATCTAGGTGGTAATCGAACTAGTAAGGGTCACTAACAACTGGACTAACGGGCAAGTCAGTTTGAAATTCAGGACCGAGACCGAGAAGTAGAGTCGGAGCCGAAACCCGCACTTCTCGGAGATGGCATACTAGGATATCAGTCATCTCCTGACCGAAGCTGGTGTAACCAAAAGACCAACACTTCGTCGGAAAAATAAGGTGTTTTACCGTTAATTTTAAATAATTACGCAATAATAGACCCGTTACATAAATATAACTGTGTGCAAGAAGCAACATTTTAAAACTTTTTATCACAGACAAGATTTTATTTCAGCATTCAGACCATTATATCTATTTTTCGATGTTCTTGTATATAAAACTTAGTATAATGTTTAGCGAACTATATACCAACCCTTCATATATTATCTGGCTCTTACCAAACATTATAGTGCGCTCTTGTAGCAATATTTTATGGTTATGTTAACAAATAGCTTGTCTCTTAGCCAGCTTAGTCTATACTTTTAAATACACGACACTCTTGAGGTTTTAAAGTTTTACGAAACTTAAACCCACGCAGCTTGTTTTGTTGCGAACATTCTCTAGGGTCAGGGGGATGTAAAGTTATTTCCTTTTACAAGACTGGCAACTTGTCTTCTTGTATAGGTGAATCTGCATTACTTAAGTCTTGGCGTAAACCTAGAATTAAGCTTTATTAGCTGCTCTGATGATATTATGCTGCAATATTGAAGCACAGATTTACCGCAGTTGGATACTATTTTGCAGATAAATTCAAAATGGGACGAAACTTGTATGCGTTATGTGGCAAATTAATTTAACAAATAACGATGAAACTGGCAATGCGTTTTTTATATTACTATGATTCAAATGATAGAGAAGAATGAATAGAATTCTTGGAAATTCTTTAAAAAGCATCCCAGAAATATTCTTACAATTCACTTTAAAAGGTTTTTACTGTAATATAAAAAAAAATCGTTTATAGCAGTTCTTTAATGCTATAATTTTTTTCTGGTCTTGGAAAGAAAATTGTAAGGGTGTTATAATATATGGTACATGGTTTGTTCTTCTTAGTGTTGCGTGAGTTTATTTCCTTATTCTGTCAGTCAATGCAAATCAATTCTGTATTCTGAAGTAAATTTGACAGACACATACACTTACGCTAAGGCCCCATGAGACTATAACATAACGCGACAGAACAAATATCATTCAGAACTCTCTTAAAAGAATCTTAAAATAAACAATAAACAACGATATTTTCTTATGGTTTGTTGAAGCTTTCTGCATGGGAGAGCAAAACTTTTAAAATTAAACAGCTCTCGAGAGAAACGAATAAAACTTGTATATATATAAGAAGGCACTCAGTGCAGTGCCAATTTCCTTGTATTTAGAAAACACCAATAAACCTTACCACCGTTACCGGGGTTTTATTTTATGCACGTTTCAAGCCACGTAGGCGTATAAAATGTGGGAACCGAACAGTAGGTATCTTGAGCGGTGATAAATAAGTGAAACTCGTGGTATCTACATATCATCAGTGTTCTCGAGGCTGCCACTGCGCCCGGTCGTGTTACCTGTTCTCGCTCTTCCGTGTTAATAAGTTCAATTTGCATGTCTCTGATTGGCTACTTGGCTTATTTTCAATTCTCGCTCTTCGTAGAACAAATTATTAGAAAGTCCACCGCCCACTGACAGTGATAGAGACATTTTCATCGGGACCCATCGCCAAGGATCGACTCTGATTGGCGCACTACCCGGATTCGATACCTCGGCTACCACTACAACACCGCTGACGCGACCTGCTACGCCACTCAGCCATCGCCACAGTGCGTACAAGTCGATAAATTACTCATCATACTGGACATTCCGCTCCATAAATGTGTATTGACGCAAACAGATAACAATTTTTGACAACAGATGCAGTGGTCCGATTGGAACAGTATCGGGTCGTTAATTCTAATAACACGAGTTCAAATCCTGCGGTGTTCGCCGCCTACTTTTTGTGTTTTTAATCAGCATAATTAAATATTATTTAATTGAATTTCAAGAATAAGGCTCTGAATACAAAAGAAAATTGATAAATATTTTGTAAATAAAATAAATTTCTATAACTTAAATCTCAAGTAAATAACAGAAAAATAAATTAAGATGCCGCGAGTACAGCACTCACCATCAACTAACTCAACAATGGAGCGAGAACAAGCGCCTTCTACACCCAATATGGAGCTTTCCAATGTAACAGCAAGGAATAAGCGCTTTTGCTCTGACCTTTCGCCTGATACCGATTGGACTACGGCCTTTGAAAATCGTATAATGAGCCTATTAAACTCGTGGAAAAAGGACCAAGATATTGCTTTGCAAAAACTGGCGTCAGATATCGCTGAGGTAAAGCAGCAAAATATTAAAATACACAACACAAACAATGAGATTGAGAAAGCAATCGAATTTATAAACAACAACTATGAAGACATGAGGCAGTTAATACAGAAGTTGGAGAGAGAGCGAATGGATCAGCGTGACTATATTTTAACATTGGAAAAGAAGATTGAAGATTGCAAAACAGCTCGCGTTCATCAACTATAGAAATACGAAATGTTCCGAAACGTGAAAATGAATCCATAAATGAACTCACATCTACAGTACTTCAAACATGCAAAACAATCCAAGCAACGATAGATGCCTCCGACTTACGCGACGTCTACCGAATGCCAGGGAAAAAAGGCTCAATTACACCTATAGTCTGCGAATTCACGTCAGTAGATTTGTAACACAAAATGTTAGACGCAGCTCGCACGTTTAATAAAGATCGAACCCCCAACGAAAAGTTCAATACAGAAAGTATAGGAATAAGCGGTCCTCGCAGCCCAATCTTTATCGCTGAGCATCTTCCTGGCACGCAAAGATGATTATTTCATGAAGCGCAAACCTTTGCAAGAAATAACAACTATAAGTTCTGCTGGACACAAAATGGCAAGTTGTTTCTGCGCGAGAAGGAGGGCGCTGAAGCTATCACAGTCAAAACATCGGCAGGCCTCAACAAACTACTCAAACCACAACGAAACTAACGAGTACTTAATTATAATTACATTAAGCTTATGTTGCACGAACACTTACTACATTATTTTATCTTTAATTAATTTAATTAGTTTTGTATTTTCACAGATACTCATTTATAAAATTAATCAACTGAATGACTCTTACAGCCAAATTCACATATCATACAATACTTACAAACACTTATCATTGTACAGACATTACATATTGTCCATCTTACACATTTCACACAAAAAACATCTACAAGACCAACTATCAAATACACAAAATACATGCATTCATATACTTACATACACATTAGCATTAATCCCGTGTTTCAAGAGAGTGGGTAAAGGTGTCTTAGTTATACAATGGCGAAATTTCTTATTTATTGCCTGGATAGTAAATTTATTTGCTTATTTACTGGTCTCAGCATTACTAAGTCTAATAGGTTCACCTATTGTGTTTCGCATATGTAGATTACAATTAACAAATTCGATAGCGAGGTAATTAATGATATCGACTAGTTTTCAATAGCACAATATTTTACCTGTACGCCAGAGCATTGTGCATCGTCTCTAAATCATCCAAATCAATATTTGAAAATATTTTCTCAAAATATTCGTAGTGTTAATGCTAATTTTGATAGCCTAAAGATATTATTACATAGACTAAAATTTAAAAATGATATTATAATACTGTCAGAGTGTTGGATGTCTTGCGTTCAAAATCTACCTGCTTTAGAGGGGATATTCGTGCAAATCCACAACAACGCATTATAATCAGAACGACGGCATCATAGTATTTGTAAAAGATGGCATAAATGTTGTTCTAGAAGAACCTGTATTTTGCGAAGCAAATTGTATTGTAATAAAAAATAAACCATGATTTCGCTATTTTAGCAATTTACCGTCCCTTTCGTGGTCATTTAAACTTGCTTTAAATTGTCTTTCGGGATATATACCACGTACCTTTGTTTGGAGTAACCGATATTTCGGCACTGTTGCAAGCGCCATGTTCACGGATGTACTGAGGGTATTGCGGGTGGATGAATGTTACGAGCAAGTATAACGGTCTACCCGCTTTCTTACTCGTTTTTTTGCGTACAACACCACTGCCACTGTTTTCACTATCGCACTGTACCCGATCACGACATACTACACTCACTACGTCAGCTCGCGGTTTGAGTTTTTCCGTTTCACGGGTTTTACATAGACGCACCACTGGATGCCAGATACTCGACAATTGAAACCCATCCTCTCTATTGAAATTATTAAACTTTTTGATTTCAATAGCCTCCCTAACCATTCGAGGTATGTAGTGGCGTTCTGTCGAAAGCACCTGAGGGTTGTGTAACTCAATCCAGTGGTCGGTACCCGAGTCTAAAAGGTGTTGAGCTATGGCTGACTTATGTGGCTCGTTATTTTTGACTGCCCTGATGTGTTCCTTTATCCGGCAAGAGATGGTGCGTTTCGTTTGTCCTATATAGGAACTGCCACAGCTGCAGTCAACTTTGTATACACCTGGCTTTTCTAATGGAAGACTGTCTTTCGGCGTTCTTATATATTGAGACAGTTTCTTAAAAGGAGTGAAAATAGTCTTTACTGAAACTTTGTTAAGAATATTGGCGATCTTATCTGTCACTCCTTTGACGTACGGTAAGTACG